>VDFB02280520.1:0-20125 GCA_007258455.2 Sequoia sempervirens | reverse complement strand
CTTTCAAGAACACTTACTGGAATCCTAAACCTTCTTTTAATCCTCAACTAAAATTTCCCAAAGAATGTAGCAAGGGAAGTCTCATGTGCATTTGAACTACTAAGATTTATCAGGAAGTTCTTGATTTGATAGGCAATAGGCTTTGAATTTGACCATTCTATCCTTCCTATTATTGGTAACTCTCACAAAAAGTAAAAGAGCAAATAGACAACCAAATTTCCATACTAGAATTTATTCTTCTTACTCTTCTTGATTTCCTTTAGATTCTTCAAAAGATGTATATGAAGTAGTTCACACAAGTCATAATCCATACCTCTTTTAACCATATCAACAATAGTAGAAACTATAAGGTCATTGCTAGGGATACAAACTTTGTGATCGATGACCATAGCAACATACCTTATTACTAGATCAATAATCGATCTCAAATCAATCTCTTTTCCTTCATAATTCACACTGGTAACCTCAAATATCTTTGTTTCATATATAGCCTTCAATTTGGCAATTGGTCCAGAGGAACAAAAACTAGTTACATCTCTAATAGCTTCTTTGGAAATCAAATGTGCCTCATCAATCCATAAAGATTCATTATGAATTCTACTCAACACTATTTGAAGATACTTCTTCTCAAATCCAAACAAGGGAACTTTCCTCCAAACATCCAAATTTTTCTGAACTAATACTCTGTAGGCATCATTGCTCTCTTTCAATTCACTTTTCCAAAGCATGCTCAACTGTACTAACAACATCTCTTCTAACTTATTATAAACAAATGCATAGCTATCTTCTATAGGAAACACTCTTGGAGGGATGTAAGGGAATGCACCGAGAACTCTTCTGACATATTCCTCAAATATATCTTCAACCTAACTTTCACTTTATCTGCACTATTCACAACCTTTGAATTACCCATAGCAATAAAAGTGAAAGATTTTGAAAACAAGAATACGTCTAAAAATTTCAACAAGAAATGTATACATATCTTGCACTCAGAGCTCACTTTGAATCCGCTTGATTTTTTTCTTCAAACCTTGAAACTCTAAATTTCCTTCTAAACTTCCTTTGCATGCTTCTCTAAAAATACATAAGCCTTTAAAATTATTTGAATTTATTCCTTTCATTCCAAATGATTTTGCAATAAATTCTTCAACTTGCAAGTAGCTTGCCTTGAAAATTGTGTATGCCTCCATTCTTTCAACTTTTGCAAACTTCATCCTTCATACATGCAACTAAGAAAATACATTAATCTTGTTGCCACATTAGATATATTTCTATCATGATATGACACAAGTACCGATGAGGGGGTTTATTAGATTTTTTGATGATTGCTCCCCCTTAGCCATTGCTTTTACTTAGAAATTGACAAGGGTATCTACACTAGAGGTCAGCACAAATAATACTAATGATTCCTTTCTCCAAGTCCTTTTCAGTTCCTTTCTTGCTTCTTTCAAATCATTGATTTGATCATTCTTCTTCACCAAATAGATATATTTTTTTCCTTCTATTGTTACTACCAGGGTGTTCCAAATTGCTGCACTTAAAGTAAACAGCATTCTTCTTTCCATTTTCCTTTTTATTCAATAGACGAACTTTATGTCCAATCTTCTTACTCTCAGAACATTTTCTGAAGAATGATAAAGAATCATTCATTTTAATTTTGCAGTCCTTTTCCTTATGACCAAAAATATTGCAAGAATAACAAACACCATTGAAAGATAAATACCTTTTAGCATCATGTCATTTGATAGGATTTTTTCTAGAGTTGCTTCTTATCTCCTTGATTTTCCCATCTTTGTACATAGTCTTCTTACCAATGGATTACTTTGCTCTAGAACTCTGACCTTCTTCAAACCCTAAGCCACTCTTATCCATTTTCGGTCTTTGAGAGGTAATCAATTCACCAAGCATCACCAAGCTTATCTTGATTTTTTCTTCAAAATTTCTTTCCTTTCCTAGATTAGATCTCAAGATTTCTACTTCGTCCTCTAGCTTTATGTATTCATCCATCTTCCTTTGAATTTCAATTTCCTTACATTCTTTAGTTCTTTTCTTCTCATCCAATTGTTGCAATTGGCTAGAGATAATTTATTCTCCCTCAACCAATAGATCACATGATTCAACACTTTTAATTTGCAGCTTTTCAATGTACTTATTCACTTTCATAAACCTATCCTTTAGATCTTCCATTTCTTTTGAATATTCGACAGAGACTACTTCAGAAGGAAAAAAAATCTTATACTCAAATTCTGACACCTTCCTCAAGCTGTTAGGCTTCTTCCAAATAACCAAGCTCTGATACTAATTGTTAAACATCCAAAATACAGAGAGGGGGGTGAATCAATATTCCATAAAACCATAATAAAATTCATCTAAACATTAACACAATTTTGACTTAAACAACAAGAGAGAATATAAGGACAAGTCAGTGCAACCATGCACATGAATACCAATATTTTTATGTGGAAAATCCGAAAATGGAAAAACCACGATAAGGGTTAACTCACAATATATTATATCCAGATACAAAATATTATGGGGCTCACTACCAAGACTCACTATCCTTAAAAAGGGCTCACTGTCAGGTCTCACTGTCCTTGAAAAGGCTCACTCCTAGAATACAAAAGATGGCTAACCACCAAGATACAAATATTGTGGTTCACTTCCAAAAGATTGAATTGATAGAATATACCTTCAATGTATAGGGTTCAGTTCCATTGAAGCTCATAATATGAAGTACTGCCTCACATAGTAGTCACTCAACAAGTCTGCACTGATCAAAACTAATAAAGCATTTAGGCTCATATCTTCAATTCACATTTCACATTCTTTCCATATATCCACTCGTCATGCTCATCTCATTCCTCAAAACATCTTATATCTATACAAGTATATCTTAATCATCAATTAGGTCAACCTAATTAGATGAACACAAAAATAATCAAAACCTTCTTTGTCGGCACCATATATGATTTAAACATTTTATCCACATAGTGCATTATACCAAGTCAACTACCATCCATAAAACATAATTAGTCTTCATAATATATTGCATACATTGATCCAACCAAGATTAGAACACAATTCTCCAAACCAACAAATAATCCTCAAAGCAAACACCTTCCAGATTTGAGAACACATTAATTTCCCACTATCCTACCAGCATAGAGACTATCAACAAAGCCGCAAAATAAGAATGTTCACCTTAGTAGAATGTGGAGTCTCCCACACAGTATGCCACACAAAGAACAAAAGTAGAATATAGAGTTAAACTCTATTAGTGATAAATTTCTATTCACAACAAAAGACTTCTCAAGATCTAGGATATAGTTGTCTAAATGAGTCAAGAAAACATGGTTAAGAGATTGGAGTCATATTAGATCTTGTGGTGAATTTTGGACTCAATTACCAACACAATGATCCGTCACAAAAGGGTATTACCGATAGAGAACAAATTCTGGTAAACTAAGCAGAATTCCCATAAAGTTATCACCATGTTGACATCAATGACAACATACAAACAACCAACACAAACCATACATACTTCATTCTCATATTGCAAGGCTCCCAATAGAGCAAACAAAGTAGCAACTTGCAACTACATTGGTGGTGGTGGAGAAATGTGAAGGAGCTTAAAGTGAATGTGTTTGATCAAGAAGCTATTAAGAACTGTGTCCCAGATTGAAGAAGTGTGAAGAAGTTGGATTGAATGAAAGAATATAAGTTTAAATGAATGAAAGAGGATAAAACCCATGGGAAGTCAATCCAAAGAGCAGAAACATTACACTTCGCATCCAATGGAGGAGTGTAATGTCTCTATAGATTTTGAAGGCAAGAACCCTGTCAGGATGGAAGCATACCCCACAGATGTCCACACATCGCACTAGTGTCCCTGACAGAAATTCCCCCACCAACATGCAAATGAGCTGCCAAGTGGATGGAAAATGAAGGTGGATATGGAAAATACATCATCGAGCTAACATTTTCTAAGGTAAGGTGTGTGTAAATGGGGAATTTTCAATGGGTGCAAATTCATGCCATTACACTTATATAAATATTTGAAAATCTATATCAATCACATCTTGAGAAATCAATATCACCAAAGAATGTTTATATTAGTAATAGTATTTTAAGTGCTTACTTAGTTTGAAGCTCCATTTAGTTCAATGGAGGGTATGTTTGATTTAGAAGAAAAGGTTTAATATTGATTTAATATCTTTGTATTTTATTCTTAATTAAACATATACACTACTCACAAATATAAAAAAATATGGCTTTAAATTACAATTTCAAATTTATGGTTCAAACATTTATTAATATATATTTATCATTTTTTAAAAACATGTTAGAATACCAACCAACTAACTATTAATAATTAGAAAAAAATAAGTACAAATTCTACAATTCTATTATATTGTTTTTCTCAATTATCAACTTAATTTATTTATTTATTCATAAAATCTAATTTTAATTTAAAAATCTATGCATTACTTTACAATAAATCAAAAATTAATTTACAATTATATTATGTTCACATTTTATAATATATTTCAAATAAATGCATTATTGTACTTAATCTGTTGACATAATAATGCATATATTATTAATGTCTATAAAACATATATAATAATGAATAATAAAAATATTATTCGGGCCTCAATTGCATCCTACCTTCCGAGATAATAACACGTAGAAGATTTTTTAATCCAACTTAACTCACAACTATTACCATGACTATTATCAATCGCTGTAAGTTCACTCCTACAACAGTCCAGTGGATTATGTAGTTTCAAATGTTAAAGTGTTGTAAAGCTCATCCATACATCCAAAATAATTCAGATCGATTATCGCTTGAGTATTTGTTTAATTATTTCTATTGTTTGGATTCCATTAATCAAACCGATACAGGGTTTGACTCTGAATTTTGTCATGGACGAATTATTATTATGGTTTTGTGCATTTTTAATTGGAGTACAATTCACGTTGTAATAAAAAATAAAATCAAGAGTCCCAGATTTGACCAAAAGCACCGATCACTGCAGTTTTGCATCCACTCACCCGTCTCTGTTCCCACTCACTCACTGTCGCCAGTTCTACCCCGACTTTCTCACTCTGCTTCCTCTGATTTGCGCAGTATTTGGACGACCTGAAAAAGCTGTGTCGTGAGTTATCAGTTTTTCATAGCAGTAGCTTCACAATATAGTTCCCAAAGTTTTATTGCATGGAGGTAAAGCTCTTACAAAGTTAGAAGACTGTAAGTTTTTTAAGATGAGGATATGCGTATTTCAAATGTATAAAAATGAATGTATTGAATTTTTAAATACTAGTCTATGATATTAAATTGTACGAACATTTGTAGAGTACATTCAAGAAAGAAAAATAAAGGGGTCACATAGTCAAATTTTGAATTTGAATTTTGAAATAACAAGGGTCAGAGGTGTATAGGAAAAAGTAAAGGTGAGCGAAAAAGTAAAGGGTCACATAGTGAAATTTTGAATTTGAATTTTGAAATAATAGCGGTCACAAGATCTTGTTACTTGTCACTATTTAACAAGATGGACACAACCAAATGGAAAATGACATGGGTATTCAAATATCACAATTACATGTTATCCCCATTTTTGGGCCCATGTGAATCCAACAGTGTTCATGTTGAGCACTTGCAATCATACATGTAAAGTAATTCCTAAGATATCAAAGTATATAGAAGGCGATCAACATAATATAATTGATCCTATCAAATGTCATCATGTACATGCGTCATTTTAGTATGCACTCTCCATATGAACCTACCAAATAGAGAAAAAGTCTATGATGATTAGCTTTTATCTCATAATGAAATTGAAGTTCACAATAAGAACTTGCTAATTATCTAAGACATAGAAACAATACGAAATGATTAGAGAAACAAAATACTTCTATGCAAAATGATTATGATGTATTCCAACATCATGGCCATGGGATGACAAGGTGCATAAATTGCAATAGGAATGTGTTTAGAAGTATGAAGGAAGGGCTATGATTTTGCACAAAATATACCATTTGTTGACATATAAATGTACTAAGCCATTCTCTCAAATAGAGACATGAAATTTCACCATTATGCTACAATAAATAATACTAAAGCTTCCTTAAGCTAGTTAAAATTGGGTTTTAATTGAGGTTCATCTCATAATGCCATGGTTAAGTGATGGTGTTGTTGTTGTGGCCACTAGGGTTAAAGTCTCCATAGGGCTATTGTGATCGCATGCACTATGCCTTCACTAATCCAATGTGCCCGTAGGCTTGACACACAATGTTGAGGCTACTGATGGCATTCATGTCATGTGTCAGGTGTTCATTCTTGAAATACATTCCCTCATTGGGCTTGTGTGCTCACGACTATAGCCCCTGCTGGGCTACTGTGCTTGCGAGAGTGGACTGTTACTTGTGTTCATGTCGACAGCAGATCCCCTGATTGTGGCCTCCATGCTGACTCGTGCCAGGCTAAAAATTCTTGATGTAGCCAATAATAAAAAAAATGGATCTTAATAAATTATGAGACTCACACAAGGTTTGAAGTGTTAATTCACAATTAGGGCTCTTCAAACCCTAGTAAAAGTTTATTTTATAAAAGATTCCAAGTCTAAGCTATAACATATGACAAAAGGATTTTGATTCAAGCATCTAAAGATGATGGGGTCTTGGGCTCTGTGGATATGGACATCTATGAGCCTAAAAAATACAAATGTTTGCCATACAATTTTAGCTACTCCTAATCTATGAATGATTTGGATGCTATAAATGGATATAGTACAAATTAATGATTTTTAGGCATTCCTTGCCAAGGTAATCATTCATTTAAGACTACCAATAAAGCTAGTAAGAGGGACTCAACTAGAAAATTTTATTCATAGGGAGATCACACTCATGAAGATGAAGCAAATGTTAAACCAATGTATATGTTGCATATTTCAAGCATGTTGAAGCAACCAAAAAATGAATACTATTCCTTGCTAAATGCAATACCACATCATCCCCTCTAAGAAAGAAGTTTTAAATTTAAAAGAGAGATAGTCCAAGCATGATCTAACTTGTAAGTTTCCTTCCTATTGGCCAAGTCTAGTAAAATTATATTTGTGGATTATAGAAACATAGAAACTATAGACAAAATGATAAAAATAAATCTCTTTGAGTTTCCATGGGTTCTTTTTGTTATTGTGTAAATCTATGAAAGCTAGGGATTTTATTATAGAAAATGACCATCTACCTAATAAAGTGTTATCAGTAGCTTCAACATGAAAACACATTGTCTATAATGTAATTCTCTTTGTTGAAACTTGTAATACTAGTAAATTGTGTACTTTTAAAAAGTGACTTGCTAGAAAGGAGTTTGTATAAGCCATCTGTCTATATATCAACCATTTCCTAATTACTTTATAGATTCAAACTATTTTTCTCCTAAGCCTCCTTCAAAATAGCTCAATGTCAATGCCATCTCTAATGACCAAGGCTAGAAGGAATAGTAATATGTGAAATCTCCTTGTCAAGCAAGCTTGAACATATAGACATAGGGTACAAGGAAGTAGCATTATAATGTAAAGAAATAATTATAAAGAATTTATATATAAGATAAGAATAATAGTAAGTATATGCTTCAATCTTGTCCAGGTGGTAATAGTAAGAATGATCCTCATGATGTTTCTTCTTTTGGATAGAAAAAATTATTTAATATGTTCTATCAAAATATGAGATAGATCAATATAATTCTACGGAGGTTCAAATGTCTATTCTTCAAAATTTTATAGTTGTTAAGACATTGTAACAAATAGGCTTAAGCTATGTTAAAAAATGGGATGCATGAAATGTTGTTAGATGATTTAATCAATCTCTATTTACATCTCTAACATCATAATTTATAAACTCCTTTTTTTAAAGACAAGACATAATTTTCATATCAAACGAGAAAAAAAAATTTACATACTTTTTTTTATTGTAATTTTTATTTTAAAATGTTTTCTTTATAATGGGTAAAATAGCCTTTTACTACACGTATAATATGTGATTAACACTACGCAACTCACAACTATTACTGGATTGTTAATAAGTTTTTTCTCACAGCATTTATTTTAAAATGTTTTCTTTATAGTGGGTAAAATAGCCTTTTACTACACGTATAATATGTGATTAACACTACGCAACTCACAACTATTACTGGATTGTTAATAAGTTTTTTCTCACAGTATTCTAATCCATGATAACAATTTGTTTATTCTCGAACGTTACATGTAAAACTCATCCATTCCCCCAAAATCTGTGAGGTCGACATCACTTGGGCCATTAATATGATTATTTTAATATTTAGCAATGTCTTAATCAATCCGATGCCCGGTCGGAGTGTGGAGTTAGTCATGGCTGAATAAATTTTATCTGGTTTTGCGGTTGACTTTAGTTAACGTACATAAAATGCCTTGCTCGAAATACAAAAAAACTTCTTTTTTATTAAATAAACAAACACCTGCGTGTACACCGTGGCCACGTTGACCAAAACGTACCGGCTGTTTAAGCTCTTCCCCAATAAAAATTATGATCGCAAGGGCGAGAGAATTTACGGTACAGACCAGTACGCGGATGAGCTGTTCATGAGATTTCACTCTAAATATGATCGTAGAAATAGTGAATGTATAATCTTTGAGAGTGTTTGAATCAGCTGTCCGCTGATTTATTGTACAGTAGTCTACGTCCTCTTCTTCCAAAGAATTGGTTTTGTACCAGTGCTGGTAATCCGTCTGAGGCAGTGATTAAAGTATGGCTGCTTTGGATAAGTCTCCAAGCTGTCACAGCTTGTCTTCCCACAAGGTTTTTCACAGCCATGAATCTGTGATCTCCCAAAAATCAGAGAGCCGTCTCTCCAGTAGCCATTTCTGTGATATGGAAATCGAAAACAGTGATGATGACGTGGATCAACA
This sequence comes from Sequoia sempervirens, assembly GCA_007258455.2. NCBI lineage: Eukaryota > Viridiplantae > Streptophyta > Pinopsida > Cupressales > Cupressaceae > Sequoia > Sequoia sempervirens. The sequence goes on along the minus strand of VDFB02280520.1, from coordinate 11,180 downwards.
GACCGAGTTTGAGGTAATAAGCCTCTCTAGTTTGTGTTTCTTTCCAGAAGAGGATAGCCTTGTGCCACAGCCCACTTTTATCAAAAGGTCTTCCATGAAACCGTCGGAAGTATCGAAGCCAGACGAATCGCCTATGCGGGTGTTATTGCTGGATCAGGGCCTCTTTACCATCTACAAGCGTCTGTTTCTTCTCTCCTTCGCACTCAATTTGACTGCACTCCTCTTGGCTGCCACCAGCCACTTTCCATATGCTGAGAAAGAAGCTGCTCTGTTTTCACTGGGGAATATTCTGGCGTTGGTGTTGTGCCGCAACGAGGTCTTTCTTAGATGCATGTTTTGGGTGTCGGTGAAGGTGTTAGGAACGTCATGGGTTCCACTACCTCTCAAGACTGCCACAACATCGTTCCTGCAGTGCTTAGGAGGAATTCATAGCAGCTGCGGTGTTTCCTCCACCATGTGGCTAATTTATTACCTTGCAGAAACCATTCGCCATCCTTAGACCACCTCCCCGGAGATTAGAGGCGTCGCATTGGCCATACTGGGGCTCCTGGTGATAAGTTCAGTCGCAGCATTCCCTCTCGTCCGACACTTACACCACAACGTCTTCGAAAGATTCCACCACTTCGCCGACTGGGGTGGTCTCGCTTTGCTTTGGGTTTTCGTCATACTCACTACAACTTACGCTCCTGCCCAGCAATCCTACCAGTTACTGCTATGGAAGCGGAAGCATATACCCAGAAAATTAAAATATTGCAGCACAAATTAGTTGCAAAGAAATAATATAGAGAATTAAATGAAAAACAAAACAACACATAAGAAGTTGATTTATGTGGTAAAACCTAGAAAAAACATCAAGAAAATATCCACGGGGCAAGGTATCGCTAATTTTATTGCTCAGAGAAAACAATTACAAACTTCACAGCTGCTACTATCATAATTGCTCTTTCAATTGTACAAATCTCAACAATTTCTCTTGCAATTTACAAGAACATCAAACTTACAACTAGCACTTGCACCAATGAGGTGCAATTCTTATGCCGATAGGCTGATATACTTCGGTATTTTTTATTAGCAACAAAAATCCATGGAGAATAAATGTGCGCGACTGTTGTTTTGGGGAATGTGCTGATTTGGTGAGAATGCCAGGAAAAGCAAGAAAGGAAAATGTCGACATCAGAATGGAGGAGATCCTAGTGGGGTTTCCCCATGTAATAGCCTATCACCTAAATATGCAATATGATGAAAGTGAGTAATACATTTGTTGAAAACTATTAACAATATTTATATCACAACAAAATAGAATATTTTAGTTTATTTGATAAAACCTAAACCAAATCACTAAGGAATTATCTTATGCTCCATATTGATAGACTCCTTACAAGCATGTGTCTTAAAAATATTTATTTTTAGAGATGCAATTAATGTAACACCCATAATTTTGTATGCATTGGGGTTCTATTATTAGAGTTGGATTTAAGACTGTGTTAGGGGATGCATAAGTTGTGCCCCTTCTAATTTAGAGAGACTATTCCACGGTTAGCCCATCTTCTATTTCAAAATTTCTCAGACACGTTTCATAAGAATAGAACCTGTGTAACTTAGGTAATTCACACAAGGTAACCCATCTCACATTGCACTGCATTTTCGTGTTCTTCATGAGAATCAAAATAGGGTCTCTGGAATTGGGGCTGGGAAGACTTCTAGAAAGTGAAACCCACCTTACCACTAAACTGCATTGCTCAATTTCTTAAATCCCCAGAAAATACCTCTATAGCTAAATATAAAGAAACTACTTGGCTTTGGCTGGGATTTGGCAGTGGTGCCTTTATTGTCCATCCTACGTGGAAGAAAAAATCTAGTGCCTCTGGATTCTCGGCCAGGACCATTTGACCCAAGGAGTATGACACACATTCCCAAGCCCATGCCTATGTGACCAGGAGAAAAACGAGGGCTAGGTCATCATAATTCATGCCTCCTTTCCAATATATATATATATATAAACCATGCAATTAACAAATATATGTTATGATCAAGCAGTGTTCAAGATGCTAGCCCTTCCTTTGTTATTCATAAAGGCTTAATTCTCAAATATAGAAACAATGGCGTATTCAAATCCCACAAGGCATTGATGTAGTCAATTGCTCAAACTCCATTTTACATATTGGGAAAAGATAATCATTTTTTTTTTTGAAATCTTAAACCATGACATGAAAACCACTAATAGTTGATAGCCATGCATTAGCATGGGATGTAAACTATACACATTGAATTGGTGCCTCATTCAACTTCATTGCAGATGTGTTGCTCGGGAAGGAGGAGGAAGGATAATGAGAGTGGGTGTGTGGATATCCTTCACGTACACCGTAAGACATAGCACGAGTGTTTCTAACTTTAGGTTGGACTCGGTATAAAGACTTTCCACACTCTAATTTATTACCACCCATACCTAAAGATTAACATTATTATTTAATTACCATAAATTTCTATTAATTAAATTCAACAATAAGCCTTTAATAATTATCATCATTGATTGCTCAAAGGAGAAATAATACTATTGTTTGATCCTTGCTGTATATTTTCCTAATTATTTTCCAAAGGGAACTAATAATATTACTTCCACAATTTGAACATTTATGATATCCTCATTCTCCTTAATGATGTTATTATCATTTCCATGATGTAATTAATATTATTATGGAGTTACCCTCAATTTAAAATTAATTCATTTTATCAAAATTAGTATTAATATTAATATCATAGTTACTAATTTTCAACACCATATTTACTCATAGTTATAAATTTTGAACACCATATTTACTCGTAGTTATTTTATTTCTATGTTTATGCTATTAAAAGAGTTAAAGCGGTAAAATCTCCATCTTTACTTCAATGGTAATTATGTACTTTCCATTAATGGTTCCAAGATTACCTCCTCGTTAATCCCTTTTAAATGCATTATGTAAATGTTATTGAATATTTAACAACAATATAGTTGTTTGATCATTAAATAAGAAATAATAATAACATTATTAAGATTAAATCTAAATGTTGTTGAATATTTAACAATGTAGTTGTTTTATCATTAAATAAAAAAATAATAATAATATTATTAAGATTAAATCTAATTTTGAACAAAATACTACACTATTGTTAACTGATCATTGGCCAACATTATCTTTAGGGATATCCCATCAATGTTTATACTTTAAAATGATAACATTATTTAAATAAACTACTAATATTTCATTTAAGACTATTCCTATTATTATAATCATGGTAATCCCTATTGCTAAAATAACAATTAACACTCATATTCTTAAAATTGATAATATAATATTATACTAAATATGAAATGTAACAAGTTCTAAATTACTCTTACTTTTGAAAACTCAATTGATTTTGATCAAATAAAAAAGAAATAAAATATTAAAATACAAAAATCAAATTTTTATGGCAATTGATCTAAATAAAGATAGCGAGTCATTTACCACAATTAATAATAAATATCAAAAAAATTCAAACTATACGCTGGCAAATTTAATCTGACCGGAGGCAATGCTTTTGAAATCAACTGATAAAGTGGGATACGTGCTAGCAGTTTTGACGTCTTCCATTTTAACTATGGGCGAAGGTAATTTATTAATCCGCGAGGCCCCAAATGTATAGTATGTAATGGTCATGTCAGATCATCGGTCAACCCTTGTCTCTTCATTTTATATTTTTATGCGCTACCGTGTTGGAGGTTTCTTCCATGCCACTAAAAAGTATAGATGGAAGTTGTGTTGTTACATAGGGGGAACCCCACTGGAATCTTCCTGGCAGCGTCAGACTGCTGGAAATGCCGGTGGGGTTCCTCCTCGTAGAATAGCCTATTGGCTAATTACTCTTGCAATCTACAATTCAAAACTGCTCTTGCAATCTACAATCCTCAACTCTTACTTTACCTTCAAGACAACCAAGATATATATAATATCTTCAAGATAACAATCATCACTTAACATAGAAAAAACTTGTTTTATTCCTTTAAATAAATTAGAAATTTCCTTTTAAAAGATAAAGCTGTTTTCTTTCTAAAAACTTGAGATATGATTTGTTTTCTTGTTTTTTTCCTTGTTTCCTTGTTTTATTGTTGTCACAATCCAACAATTTCCACCTTGACAACAATTTACTTGATACTTGTTAAAGCCCACTCACCACCTTTTCTGCAAGCCAAGAGAGGCCAAACTCCACCTTAGCTTCTCCAATAGTATTTTTAGCCATTCCACACTCATATGACCCAATTGACATAAACACATAGGCTCATCAAATACAACTATTGCTTTATTTAACTTAGTACTCCCTTTTAGGCTGTAAAGGTTTCCAACTTTTGTAGCCTCCATGACAACTAAACTGCCCTTTGACACTTTCAGTACTCCACTTTGACTGGAGAAGTTATAACCATCAGAATCCAAAACTCCTATAGAAACTAAATTATTTTTTAGTTCTCATACATGTCTTACCCCTATTAACATCTTTACAACACCATCAAACATTTTAATTTTAATGCTTCCAATCCCAACAGTCTTACACGAAGTATTATTTCCTATAATAACAACACTATTAATAGGTTGGTAAGTAGAAAACCAACTCCTATGTGGAAACATGTGACTAGAAGTAGTGAAATCAAACAACCATTCTTCATGATTTTGTAAGATATCACAAACAGACAAAACTTCATCAACCATACCTGAACTTGTCTTAGCAAAATTTGTTTCAATTTTGGATTCATTATTATCTTCTTTCCACTTCCAACAATCTTTCTTGAGATGTCCTGATTTACTACAATACCAACATCTTCCTCTACCCTTTTTTCCTTTTTCTATGGACTGTCCTCTAGCCACCATTGCTTTTGGTATGGAGATTTGTGTATTAGACATCCTTTGTACCTCTTCAAACAATAAAGCCCCCACAACATAATCAAATTGAAGGGTTCTAGTTTTGCTAGAGCTAATAGAAGTGACTAAGTGATTCCAAGATTCAAGCAACGAACACAATAGTGTAACCGCCTTGTCTTCCTCTTCAATTTGTACACCCATACTAGTTAATTGATAAATAAGACTATTGAAAATATTTAAATGATCGGCAATTTTTATATCTTCCTTCATTTGAAAACTATACAGTTGCCTCTTCAAGTAGATTTGATTCATCAAGAATTTCGTCATGTAAAGACTCTCTATTTTTCTCCATAAGCCTACTGCTGCTACCTCTCCAACAATATTGAAAAGAACCTCATCTACCAAACACAACTAAATTGTGCTAATAGTTCTCATACCTAGATCTTCCTAGTCTTCATCAGACATATCTGTAGGTTTCTTTGACTTTCCTACCAATACCTTGTGCAATCCCTCGTGCACTAACAAATCATGCATCTTAAGCTTCCATAGCTCAAATCTATTTTTTCCATTAAATTTCTCCACCTTGAACCTTGCATTCAAAACCTTCATCATTTGATGTTGGAAAACTCAACACCAAATTCTAATACAATCTCTACAAAAACTAATCGCTCTAATACCACTTGTTAGGGAACCATAAGCATATACCTAGAAGATTAAAATATTGCAACACAAATTAGTTGCATAGAAATAATACAAAAATTTAAATGAAAAGTAGAACAACACATAAAAATCTGATTTATGTGGTAAAACCTTGACAAAACATCAAGGAAACATCTATGGGGCAAGGTATCGGTAACTTTAATGCTCGGAGAAAACAATTACAAGCTTCACAACTGCTGCTATCATAATTGCTCTTGCAATTTTATACATCTCAACTATTGGTCTTGCAATTTACAATAACATCAAACTTACAATTACTCTTGCAATCTACAATTCAAATATGCTCTTGCAATCTGCAATCCTCAACTCTTACTTTTCCTTCAAGGCAACCAAGATATATATAATATCTTCAAGATAACAAACCTCACTTAACATAGAAAAAACTTGTTTTATTCATTTAAAGAAATTAGAAATTTCCTTTCAAAAAATAAAACTGTTTTCTTTCTAAAAACTTGAGATATGATTTGTTTTCTTGTTTTTTTCCTTGTTTTATTGTTGTCACAATGCAATAGTTACTTGGCTTGGATCTTGCTAAGAAGCAGACTTTCTTGTTCACTTTAACAATTACCTTTCTTATAATCCTGCCATGGCTAACAGTGAGGAGAGTTCCGGTGCAAGTATCGGCTCCTTCCAGTCACGCTAGCTTAATAAGATTCTCTGATGGAATCAGAGCAGGCCTTCTCGGGTGCATTAGCAGATCTCCCCTCTTAGATTGGCATGCATTCGGCATAATCTCTGACGAAAAAAATGAACACATGATGCTCGCTAGAGCAGTGGGAGATTTTACTATAAGTGTGGTATATGATCTCCCAAAATATCTATATACTTGTCGTGTTCAATTTTTAAGGTTACCGTATCTGATAAACATGTACAACAAGGTGGTCATGGTGGCCATAGGCTTAGGCATCTGCGTGTTCCTCTCCTTCTTGATGCAACCTTTCCCAACAAAGGTTTATGTCATTTGGGTGGCCAAAGCGATAGAGAAAAACTTTGGACAATATATTTTGAAAATGATTAAAAGCTACCCTTCTGAAAAAATGATAATCCATGACATAGCTTTTCTGGGTCACCCAAATGTACCGCAGATGATAGTTGAAGCAGTGAGAAAATGGGGAGCAGAAGTGGTTATAGTTACTAGTAATCCGAGTAGGAGCAGAGATGTGGTGAATGGATGCAAAGCCACATGAATTCCAGCTTTTGGTCCAATTTAGGACTCTTGATTTCATCTTTCTAATATGTAACTTAAGCCCCTACATTTAGAGAGAAATACCTTGTAAATAAAGAGAAAACAAGTGTCATACTCTTATGATGCGCTTATGTTAGGTTTGGCTCATGGGTTGAGTGCTATTTATCTATCATTTCACTCCTGCATGCACCAATCTTCATATATTAGTTATTTATCTATTTATGTTTCATCTTTGTTCATATTGATTATCACCTAATTCTTACATATCATTTATGTGTGATTTAGGATTAATTTATCTCAATCTTCAACAGTGGAAATAGTTCATGAATATAAAGGCTTCAAAATATAACTTTTCCATCTCCTTTTATTAATTGTAATGAGTTAATCTGACAAATATTTCATGCAAGATGTTATTTCAAGATATTTAAAGACAATGATTATAGTTTCAAAATAGATGATGGATGAATGAATGAAGAATGTAAGGTAAATTGATAGCATGGATCATTAAATAATTTAATTTTAAGAATGAAATAAAAGAATCAATATTACTTATCCTCAGATAGGCCATTTTTTCTTTTGGAGATGTTGGCTTTGATCTTTCTCATTATTATTTAACTTGATCAACCAAAATATTTGACCTATGAGAACCCATTAACCCATTGAGCTAGAAAACTCCTCAATTTTTCCTCTAAACACTCCCTTGAAAGATTTAATTATTCAAAATGTAAAGATGAACAACTTTTGAACTTCACCTTCCATCAAACAGATTATGTGTGGTCTAGATATATTTTATATCAAATTAGATTTACACTAGTTAGTATCAAGCTAATGAAGGGTGAGATTTATTTGCATTAGTTTATGAGATTATATAGATTCTAGGAAGCATATTAGACAAAGGTAGTTTAATTTCTAATTGTGCCATATAAATCCAAGGCTAATTCAACACAAAATGTTGATCCCTTATTCTAGAGCCAAATTCATTTATTTAATTGTTGATAAATGTTTTGACACAACAACAAGTGGAAAAATTATTCGCTACTTTTAAGAGGAAAATTGCCTAATGCCCATTATAATGATATTCAAAATTTAAATGAGTAATCTAGTAGGTATGCAATTTGATTGTCACTCAAAAGGATCTAGCAAAATTATATTAATAAACACTAGGTATTGTATATAAAACCTATAGTCAAGAATTCAAGATCTAAAATTTGATTATTGTCTATGATAATTTAATACTTATCTAGCAAATGGTGTAGACATTAAAATGGAAGATAAAATCCTTAGCTTCACTTTGGGCCTTGGTGTTTCGATCATCATCATTATGCTAGATAATTATTTTTAGGTTGACTTAAAAAATGGTTGTCTAATTTGATTGCTTATTTCTAACCATGAAAGCACCAAGGATATGGGTGTCTTTAGTATTTGATTTCAAGGAGATGAAGGAATTTGTGTTAGTGTAGGTTTTTTATTTTCCTTAGGTTAGGGAATATTTATTTTTCCTACACACATTATTAAGCTTTCTTAGGTTATATTATAATGGTTAGGATGAGGACATGTGGCATAAATCCATCATTCACATGTGTCACTCACACCCACCTTTGGGTAGTTGAGTCTCACACCCTCTTTTTGATTTATTAGCCACCTCCTATAACCATTTTTTTGTCTTTATTTGAGTGGACATAACCATGTAATCTGACATTTACCAAGTAGGTAAAACTCTCACCTATTATGGGAACTTGGGAGTTATTACCCCTCTTGAATTTATCTGCCATTATTTTCCTATATAAACATCACTCACCCCTTCCCTTGGCTAGTATGATGGAATGCTAGCTCAATGCTAAATGAGTGTTGAGTTTATACATCTATTTTCTCAAATTCCTTCAATCATTCTGATCTTGGGTGGTTTCACAACCAAATACAAAATGGTATCAGAGTAGGTTGTGAGTTGTAGGTTAGTAGTTTTTTCAATCCAATCTTGAAAGAAAATTATACTCTTCTCTTGCATCTAATGATGGCGTGGAGAATCAGAAACACCTGATAGAGATCTCAGTTTCTAGAGGGGCTTCTTTTCTATTGCATTTTATTTCAAGTATTTTAGAGCTTCATGGAGACATTTTGAGATCACCATTGAGTTCAGAGCAACCAATAAAGTCAAAATCGGCTTTTGTTTTGTCTAAATTGGACACTAGATGTGAGATTTGTGAAGGATTGAAGAAAGAGGCTTTTTAAGAGGTTCCAGAAGGTAGCTATGAAATCAATGCATTTTCAGCCCAAACACATCTTGCCATCATGCTCAGAAGGCATCAAGACCTAAGGATTGACTACCAGTTCATCAATTTTGGAGAAAGCAAAATTTGAAGCAAAAGTATTTTGCAAGCAGGGCCGTATGGCCCCACCTGTGTATAGTACGGTACGAAAATAAAATAAAATTCAATTAATTAATTTTTCTGAATAATAAAAAATAATATTATTTTGCAAAATCAAAATCTCAGCTTTTTTTCAATTGAAAAAAAAATCATTGTAAAAGCTTTTTTTTTTAAAGTTTATTTTGAAAAAAAAATGTCAAAAGTATAAAATTAAAAATATAATTTAAAGGTACCAGGTACTTGAACAAATGTAGGCCCTTGTACCTTGTGGTGCACACCTCAAATTTCATGCCATTTGCATGGAGATTGGAGAATGGCGTGGGCCCCACATTTTTAAAATAAAAAAAATGATTTTTTTATTATTTAATTTTTTTTCAAACATTTCAAATATTTAAAATTTTAAAAAAAATCTGCACTATTTTTTGTACATTGTACCAGCACTTGTACCCTTGTACTAGTGGCCTAGGTCCTCATGCCAGTTCATTAGTAGGTTGTACTAAACTTAACAAATCTCCCCATATTTATTGAAGCTCCAAATTTAGCGAGTATCCTCTACATTTGGTGGAGTTCTAGATTTATCTGGAGGGCAGTTATTTTTTGTGAAGCATCAAATTTAGCAGCATTTTTACTAAACTTGGCTGTGATACAGTGTTGATGTTAGCAAGCTATTAAAAAATTTTGACTCCTCACCATTGGAATTTTACATTTTGCACCTGAACTTTAGATAGCTCATTCTCAAGCATACTAAGGTATTTTTAAGTGCATTTTTTTATTTGGGGTATAATTTCATAGGCTTCGTAGTGGTGAAATCAATTTTTTCTCAAGTAATTCCTTTTTTTCAAAAAATCAGTTTTCTCGATAGATCTAAATGACAATTCTCATTTCTTGAACTTCAAACAGATTTTACTTTCATGTACGACCTCGAATTGAGGTGTTTCATTATTTGAAGGTGAATATTTGTCCGAGCACTACTCATTGGTGTTGTTTTGAAGCTCTCATTCAAAGATTATTTTATACTTTCAAAATTTGGGTCCAAGTTTGGACATTGTAAAACTCTGGAAAACAACTTCAACATTGTAAATGCATTCATTTATAAAGTTCCAAATATTTTTTTGTTGGGGGGGATTCTTGATTGAGTAAAAAATGGGGGATCTCTCTTTCTGCGTGTGTGTTAATGATTTGTTCACTTGTGCTCTTCTTTTCCTCCACATATGGATCATTCTAAGGTTCATTTGTTAACACCTTATAATTATGCAACGTGGCATCAACATGCATGGAATGCCTTAATGTAACTTGGGTATAATACTTATATTGAAAAAGGGTAGTTGAACCTACAAATGATAAGGAAAAGATAAAATGGATGCTTGAACATACAAAAACTCTTGGATGTCTTCATAGTTTTGTTTCCCTCGATCTTATGTTTAAGATTGAAGCATGCATAGATTCACATGATGCTTGGGAAAAGTTAAAATCTTTGTATGGTACAATAGATGAAGTCAAAGGCTATCAAATTGAAAATGAATTGAGGAGCCTTGATCCAAAGAACTTTAGCAGCATCCAAGATTATATTACTGTGGCATAGAAAATTGGACACTCTTAAGAAAAGAGACAATTTCACACCTAATTAGACCTACTTTTGAGTACCTCTGCATTATTCATCCTTCAAAACAACATTTATAGGCCCCTAAGACCCATTATTTTTTATCTAGAGGCCCGTTTCACTTGAGAAATCATCTAAAACTTGACAAACAACACTCAATTCATCCATATCTCAAAAACCCATCTTCAAAAACCACTAGTGGGACCCATTTTCCACCTTGCGCAAATGAGTCCCCTCTTATGGGACCCATTCACCAAGGGGGCGAATGAGTCCCTTTTGAGGGAAGTTTCAATTTCGAGCAGGAATTTAATCAATTCATCTTAAATTTTCGGTGGATGTTGGCCTCTTAGGTCTAAATAATAGGGAAATTAGGTGTTGATGCTTATAAATACTCATTTTAAATCATTTTTCAAATCTCTTAGTCATTATTATAA
>VDFB02280518.1:0-30407 GCA_007258455.2 Sequoia sempervirens | reverse complement strand
TATTGCATAGAGTTAGGCCTAGGAAGTTTGTGTAGAGCTTGCCACCATGAACACCCTAATCAAGCTAGTATGCAATAAATCCCAGATAGCCTTTCTTAGCGAAATCTTGACTAGGCGTCTTAAAAGGATGACCAAGAATAAGCATTCTCTAGCCATTCTAGTGATGAAGTGGGTTCTAGGGAGGGACTGCATTGAATATGAAGACAAGTACAAAGTTAATACTAATGTATGCTCTCACTTCGTTGCGTCCATGCTTGACATCTAGGTTCCCAAGCCGTTGATTCTTCATCTGGTGCTTGAGAGATTTTTGAAGTACTTGGGTAGCCTCGGAGAGGTGGTGGAAAATTTTGTGTTTGGTATAGGCCTACCAACGACGAGAAACCTATGGAAGTACATTGAAGAAGATGCAGTAGTACCATGGGTGTCGTTCCTGAGCGATTTCCATATCCAGTCGCAAGAAGAGCATCATCAAAGGGTAACCCATGCATGACACTTATTGTTTCTCTTGTACAATGTGTTGCCTTTCTACGACATCAACTAGTACACCGACTTCAGGAACTTGGTGTTCCCTCTGCCACTTGCCATTGCTCTTGCAGATGTTGTTGTTGGTCCTACTGACGAAGAAATTCTAGACGTTTTTGTTGATGCCCCTCTTGCTCTTGCCCATGACTAGAAAACTTTTATGCTTTAAGAAACCTTCTTTTTGTTAATATATTTTGTATATATGCCTGGAAAAAGGATTTTCCATAGATATATGAAGAAGATACAAAATATATATAGATATACTCTAAAAGCGTGGCCTCTGAGCCATTTTCGCAATGTACTTATCAAAGTATATAAATATAATGAAAATACAGCTTATATTATCATTTTGTCTCCTTTTCCTTTTGATTTTTGCAATGTGGGTTCTCTTTTTCTTTTCCTGCATATATGTGTTCATTTCAATTTTGCAAATGGGTGTCATTTTTCTCTGCTTCATGGGTTACTTTTGTTTCTGCTCTACCCATTGTAATAATGGGTTCCATTCATTTATGCTTCCTCGCACTGTGGATGAAAATTATTGAAAGAATAGTCGACAAAAAACACGAAAGAAAAAAATAATTACACTACTCACATATTTACACTAGCAAGATAATATTGAAGCTTAATTGAAAAAATTTAGGTGAATTCCATTAACCAGAATACCCAATGCTTCATGCTCCATATTTTCCAATTTGAATGCATTGTGTTGCTTGCATTGAATTATTTTGAAAGGGCCTTCCCAGAGGTTGTCAAAATTTCTGTGTTGGCCTAGCTTTGCATCCCTTTCATTGAATTTTAACACTAGGTCCCTGCACTTTAGACCTTGGTCTGAAGCTTTCTTGTCAAACCATCTCTTAACTAGCTACTGGTGGTTGCACGGCTATTAGGGCCTTTTCCCTTTTTTCTTGCACTTCTAGCAACTCAGCCAACCGAACCTCCATGGTGTCATTTTTTTCTACCTCGAGAGACATGAGCAATTGTAGTACTGGAATCTCCATAGAGATAGGAAATAGCGCTTCTTTCCCATACACTAGCTCGTACGACAAAGTCTTGAGGACTTGCTTGGGAGTTATGTGGTCCACCCACAATGTTGACCAAAGGTTTTTATGCCATTCTCACTCATGTTCTAACTTGATTCTTTTGATGAGTCAGACTATATTTTTGTTAGTCGACTTAGCCAGGCCATTCCCCTGTGGGTAGTAATTTGACAATTTTTTCAAGAATATGTCAGGCGCGAGTGCAAATTGACATATCTTAGAGCCTAGGAAAGCCCTAGCATTGTCGGAGATGATGATTTTGGGTGGGTTGAATCTTGTCACCAGTTCTTTGAGGAAGTCCACTATCTCCACCCTCATTGCATTCTTCAAGGGAACGACTTCAGTCCACTTGGTGAAGTAGTTTGTCGCCATTAGAATCAATTTGTGTCTGGTGCTAGAGGTAGGATTGATCATTCCAATGAATTCAAGGCCCCATTGCACAAAAAGGCTCATCAACCACTATCGGATTGAGAGGCATTGCAGATTTTTTCTTCTTCCTGCAAAGAATTGGCATTCCTTGCAAGATTTTACCAAGGAGTATGAGTCGTTGAATAGCCTAGGCCAGAAGTACCCAGTGCACATGATTTTGATGGTTGTGGTCTTCGCAGAGAATTTTCCACCCGTGGGAATGCTATGGAAAGTGTCGAGAATCCTCTTTGCTTGCTCCTTGGTGACACACCACAATAGAATTCCACTGAAGTTCCTTTTAAAAAGGACCCCTTTGATGAGCGCATACCCGTTGTTCTGCAGTCAGTAGAATATCCTCTTTTGAGAAGGAAGGCCTGGCAGGTATTTTCTTGTGTGCATGAACCTCACCTATCCGCAAGCCAATAGCCTTCGAACTCAAACTCATTCATTAGAACTAGCTCTGGTTTCTCTTCTTTGGCTGTCATTTCCTCATCGTACACTAGATATTCACATAGTCATCTTCCTCAGACAGTCTCAGTAGGCTTGACCTCAATGTCATATTCAAGGATATTAGTGATCCAATTAGCCCTTTTTAGTGATTTCTCCTTCCATGATGTACTCACGCACACTGGAATGCACAACATAAACAATCACCTTGTTGCAAGATATGAGGTGTCATAACTTCTTGAGTCCCTTGACTATTGTGAAGGCTTGCTTCTCAACGAAGTTGTAGTTCGTCTCATATTCCTTTAAGGTCTGAGAGTGAAATGCTATCAGATGTTCTCCCTTTCCTTCATCATCCTTTTGAGTTAATACAATAGAAATGCTTGACTTGTTGCTAAATACATTCATTATGAATTCCTTTAATAAGTTTGGATTGAACAGCACAGGAGCTGAGGAAATAGCATCCTTAACTTTCTCGAAGGTTTCTCTAGCTTCTTTAGTCCATTTGAATAATTGATCCTTTTTCAACATAAGGGTGATTGGTCTGATTATTCTTGCAAAATCCAAAATGAATTAGCTAACAAAATTTACCTTCCCCAAGAAATATTGGACTCCTTTCTTATTGACTGGTAGGGGAAGTTCCTTGATTGCTTTCACCCGCTCGAGATCAATTGCAATTCCTTCTTTGGACACTACATGTCCCAATAGCTTGCCTTGCGGTACTCCGAAGACACATTTTTTCAAGTTCAAGGATACCCTGAAATCCTTGCATTTTTTGAAAACCATCTCAAGGTGATCGAAGTGATCATCCTTATGTTTGGAGAATACAGTCAAATAATCCAAATAGATCAAGATAATCTTGTTGATTAATTCACTGAAAGTGATATACATTGCCTGCTAGAAAATGGCTCCGACATTTGAGAGGCTGAAAGACATTTTAGAATATGCGAACATTCACCACTTGGTAGTGAATGTTTTTTTGTGTCGGTCCTCTTCTTTGACCCGGATTTGATTGTAATCGAAGAAGCCATCTAGCAGAGAAAACATTTCTAACCCTACCACTGTTTGCAAGATTGACTCCATAGAAGGCAGCAGGTAGTAGTCTTTTAGGGATGCTCTATTTAGGTCCCGAAAGTCAACACATAGGTGAATATCTTCGTTCTTCTTTTGGACTGGAACCAAGTTGGATACCCATGTGTTGTGCTTGATCGAGAAGACGATCTAAGACTGAATTAGCTTTGTCAGCTCTTGTGCCATCAAGGCTTCGATCTTCGGATTTACTGGTCTCTATTTTTGGCGAACAAGTTTTTCACCTTTCATCAGCTCTATTATATGTTGGATGATGTCGAGATCATATCCCTTGAGGTCATCATATGACTAGGCCACTACTCCTTGATACTTCTCACAAAATTTGATGAGTCTTTCTTTATCATGATGTGGAACATCCTTACCGACTTTGATCTTTCTTCCATCTTTGAACTGAATGTTTGCATAGTCACTTTTGTCTACTACAAACTTCCTTTTATCATTTCTTCCATTGTCACAATCAAATAGGTTTTTGAGGGTGACCAGTCCCTTCAAAAGCTTGTTGGATCGTAGCTGAATGATTTGTTTGTCATAGGCTTTGACAATCTTCGGTTGGAGTTGGTCAGTAAACTCTCACGAATATTGGATGAATGAGGTGATGTGTTCATCGTTGTCGAATACCTACCAACTTTGATCATTATTTGGAATTTTCATCGGACTATCACTCGTACAAAGTGTTTGTTATGAATTAGGTTAGAGGTAGGGTCAAACTGAGATTTGATTGTGTCCATGCGATCTGCATCAACATTTTGTTCTTGGGGTATTGTCTAGATGTTGAAGGCTTTGAAACCCCCTATCAAGGTCCCAAACTCTATGTCTATAGGATCTCATGTGGAAATTCTTGGTCACAGAAATCCCTCGAACTTGGTTGACTATTAGTTCAAAATCTTCGAACACCATTAATTGTTTGATTCACATTCACTCTGCTGACTTAGGCCTTGCACTAGGTCTTCATATTTAGCTTCATCATTCGAACAAGTGAACTGGAAGTGGAAGGACCTCTATGTCTTTTCATTGTGTGGGGATGTCAAACATATCCTATCCCTTGCACCAACTTTGCATATTTCTCCATCAATGTGTAGATTCCATAGCTCTGAAGCTTGGTTACTTTCAGGTTCCTTCACGACCTACGGAAGCACTTGATATTCATCATATATGACATAGGTGCCTAGCCTGGAAGCATGATAATTGTTGAAAGGGTCAACGTCTATGTATTCTCTCAAGAGAACTTCCTCTGAATCAGTTCGATCTCCGATCAATTTTCCATCTTCTAGCAACTTGGTGCAATATGTTTCCTCCTTGGTGAAAGATGTATGAGCAGCCTCAAAGTTGATCATGGCTTCAATAGACACATGTTCTGAATGCAAAGCTTTAGACACTATTTTCATTTTAGCTCCATGCTTGGTCCTTAGGATTAAGTGTTACAAGTCCATAGAAAGATATCCACCTATCTTGAAGTAAATTCTTGGCATAGGCAGAGACCAAACATGGGAGGAACATCTATGATCATAATATCTTGTAGAACTATGATGCTAGGGTAGGAGAATAGATTCAATGGGAGGCCTTTGATGACACCTATGGTTTTGACTTTGTTCCTATCAAGCTGCATAACCCCCCTCTTTAAAGTTTCATAGCTAAGTCCTAGGGCTTCATCTATCTACTTATTCATGACTGTAGTGCTAGCGCTGGAATCAATCATGGAATTGTGCAATAATTTCTCTCCTACAATAAGAGTTGGGAAGAAAGGTTTTAGTTTTAGCTTATCTCTAACCTCGGTAGAGACTTCCTCTATGCTATTTGTGAGAAATTTGGCAAGAGGTGATGGATCAATGGCCTTTCCCTTGAGTGATTGCTCTGTTGACTCAATAATTGGATCCTCTCAGAGATCCTTTTGTAGTAATTTTTTTTGCTCTAGAATGGCTAATATATCCCAAAGAGACACATTAGCGGATGATTTTTTCAATTGTTCCACCACATTGAATGGTGGCGGATTTGGAGGCTTCTGCTCCTTAGCTCTAGTTACAACAATTTCCCTTTGCGATTGACAACATTTTGCTACTGCAGAGGTAGTGGTTGTCTGGTCAGAAGCACTTTTTGGTTGTGGACGACTGGTTGTGGGACAACTGGTTCACCCGTGAATCTCCTTTTTGAGCAAGTGTTGTAATCGGACTGCACTTGCAGGGTTTTTTGGTTGGAAAACACCGCCTCTTCTTCTTCCATCCATGAGAAGAGCGTGTGATCAGGAGCAATATCGATTTCTTGCTCCAAGGACATCCCTTGTATTTGTGTGGTGAGCATCGCATTTTCCATTTGTGGAGAGGCATATACATAACCTCCATGGTTTGTCGTTGTGCCTTGGCTGCATTTTTTTGCCATTTTTTTTGTAGATTGTTGTGCAGGCAATTTCAAGGCATATGTGTGTCAGCACAAGGGAAGCACCAGGGGTTGATGTCATCAACTAGATTATTTTTCCCTAATGTCAGCTCTTTGCTCAGGCTTGGGTTAGCGCTTTGCAATAGAGAAGGCACGGGTACTATTTGATTAGTTGTTTGTGCCTGCGGATTTGTGCGAGCGTCTCCTTAGAACTAGTTTTGTTGGTAGGAAGATCTTTCGCCTTGATAATTTTGATAGGTTGGCTTCGGAGGTGTGGATTGATTCCACTTGATAGTAGTTATTTTGTTGGCCATAGCCTGAAACATCTCCTTTACATCACTTATATCATCCTTTGAAGAGCCAAATGTGGAAGCAACATTCTTTGGTGTGACTAGATATGTGTACATGGATTGAGGAGGAGAGGGCACACTGGTAGATGGCATCCCCTAGGCAGGAACTGACATCTCGAGAAATATAGGCATGATGGGGCGAGGTGGCAGCTTCCCTACATCTATTAGATTGTTCTCTACCTTGACTGTTATGTTGTAGGCATCAAGTAGCATGGTTCCACCAAGAGACTAGATCATCATTGAAATGTTGACATTGATGGATTTTAAATAGAACATGAATGTCGACTGAGCTGATGGGCGGATAGTAGCCTGAATCCTTTGCCAAGTTATATGGAACCAAGTGTTGAAGTCAATCATGGCTTCATATGGGGCCCGCTTTATGATTTCTAGCTGATGATATTGTGAATACCAGTCTCCATCATTTGAGAATCTTTCATAGAAAGGGTCTTAGAGTTGACCCCGGGTAGTGATAGTATTAGCTTGCAGGGTGCGATACCAATCCAACACTTTACCTTTGAAAGAGGCTGCAAGCAACCTTAGTGCTACATTTTGGTATGTAACTCTGTGCACCAGACACACATTTTCCACATATTGCAGATGTTTGGATGGTGTTCTCAAGCCATCTCCAATGAACTTAGGTATAGCTTTTAAAGCGAAGACCAGGATAGGGGCCCAAACAACGAGTGATACTGGTGCTACAAGAGGGCTTCCATCATCCCATGCCACATAATTTATGTTAGCAACTAGTAACATGGCTAGAAGAAGGGGTGGGGGAAGCAGAAAATTCATAATTTTGGTCGTAGCTTATACTATTCCTAGTGGCGGCACTAACAAACCAGGATTATTCATTGTTTGAGATCTAGTAACAGGTTGATGGCTCATACACCCTCTTTAAATTTAGGTTCATTTAAGCGGTCCCATCAAGCATGCTAGAAAAAAGAAAATGTTGATGTAAAAAAATGGCAAGGTAACAACCTTTATGGGAAACTCAGTTAATGGGGGGACCAATTGCGCCAAACTGAGTGACCTCTGGGTTTTTAAAGAAGCCAACTTCTTCTATAACTGGGGTTTTGGAAAGGGAAAAGGAAGCAAATATAAAAATAAAGGTCTAACTAAGGCGATGTTCCAAGGAATAGATATAGGCACGATAAATCTTTTGGGATTTGATTTAAGGCCCGGATCAACAATCTGCTATGTTCCAGAATAACATAAATCAAAGATGAAAACTTGAATATTTTATACAATGACATAAAATAATTCTCATACACATTCACTGAAAAAAGGAGTCAAAGACATGATCTAAACCAACAAACTTGTATTAAAATCATAGAAGTTATGCAAATAAGCAATTCAGGACAATAATGGCACAGTATAATGTTTTATCAAATAGCTTTAAGAAAAATAGAAAGGCTGAACAATGGCATAGTTTGAGAGTCTCAATAATCTAAAAGCAATACTAAAGGCCTGATGTCTTTCCCCTAATTTTCCTGTCTCTTCCAAACTCCATTTCAAAAGGAAGAAGCAGTATATATAGCTAAAAAATCCC
Source organism: Sequoia sempervirens (assembly GCA_007258455.2). NCBI lineage: Eukaryota > Viridiplantae > Streptophyta > Pinopsida > Cupressales > Cupressaceae > Sequoia > Sequoia sempervirens. Next base: position 22,641 of record VDFB02280518.1, on the reverse strand, counting down.
ACCGCCTGGCGGGCTAGTAACAGCAAATATTTTGTATCTCGAGCAATAATGCCTGCAACAATGATTCCCTTTGGCCTTTGAAATAGAAAAGATTTGGGCCATTGAACATGTTCGCTCCCCAGCTAGATGCATCCCTTTCAAATGATGGAAGTGATCCCAGAAAAACCCTATGCAAACAAGTGTCATTCACCCATGCAGTTAGTCAAGACACGCAGTAGCCTGGTGGGGCACACAACTCACCTCATCCTTCCCTTCAATAAAGTCCCCGCAAAAGAGACACGTGGCAACAGGTCAGGGCCCACTCATTTATTCCTCCATCTTGTGTTGAAAAATGACATTGTGAAGACACATGAAGGCATTCCTTACTATCGGCGCTGAATGTGGGGTTCACCAAAAATGTATGCAAATGAAAGCTACATGGCACGTAAACGAGGCCTGACTAAAAATTGAAGGGAAACAGCCTTTATGTGCCCGCAGTGACAACACGTGGAAGCATGGTGGGAGTCGGTAGAATGGTGAAGGAAGCAATCACTGCGAGAAGTGTCTGGCGAACACATCGCAATAGTGGATGAAACTCTTCAAAAAGGGGCCTGATGATGTTCAAATAGTTGAGGTGTGGGTCGGTACTTAGAAAAAATAAAAATCCACCCATAGGGAGCTCGATGAATTTTAAAATTCACACGTATATTGTGAGCTAATCCTCATCGTGGTTTTTCCCTCATTGGGTTTTCCACATAAATTTGGTGTACTCTTGTGTATGGTGTTGCTATTTCAGTTTTTGTAACTGCATTTCATGTTTAATCACATTAATAGAATAAGGGTTTAATGAATGCAAGTGGAACTGATTGTTGTTGAGGTTTTTGAAGGTTTAATGTGCTACAACTGATTCACCCCCCCTCTGAGTTGTCTTGTTCATTCAACAATTGGTATCAGAGTAAGGTTCCTTGGAAAAGAGCTTAACCGCTTGAGGTAGATCTGGGATGGTGAACAAGGTTACTTTGGAATGTCCTAGATTCCATGGCACATATTATGTATTCTAGAAGACAAATATGAAAGGATATCTATCAGCTCAAGGATATGAGGTTGAAAAGACTTATCAGACTACATATACTCCACCTCTAAATGGTCCAAGTAAAAGTGCAGAGATCAAGGTGTATGAGATCAATGCTAAGGAAATATTTATTATTGTGAATAGTCTTTCAAATACTTAATTAGTAAAATTTATGAGTTTGAAGACTACTAAAGAGGTTTGGAATAAGTTAGAATGTATTTATGAAGGAGATGAAAAATTCAAACAAGCAAAGTTGCAGAAATTGAAGGCACAATTTAAGACCTTGCATATGTTCAAAGATGAAACAATCAAAATCTACATGCAGAGAGTTGATGAGATGGTGAGCACAATGAGAGGTCTTGGTGCACAAGTCAAAGAATCTAAAGTGGTAAACAAAGTTCTTATATCTCTTCCTGATTCTTATAGTGAAAAGGTATCTAATCTACTAGTGAGGAAATTGCAAATCTCGATTCTTATTATAGAGATGAAATGATTGGTACACTAAATTCTTTTGAAATGAGTGTAGAGATTGCTTTCAAGGCCGGAGTATTAGAAAAGGTTGAAGAATCAGATATGAAAGATCTTGATGCTGTGGAAGCTAACTTTGTAAGAAGAATGAAGAAGGGCACTAGTAAGTACAAAGGTAAACTACCTTTTAAATGCTTTAGTTGTGGTGAGATAGGTCATTATGCTTCAAGATGTCCAAGAAGAGCTATAAACAATAAGAACAAAGAAAATAAAGGAAAAATGATTAAGAAAGCTTACTATGTGAGAGAAGATGCTGAAATTTCTGATGATGAATATGACTATGGAGACTTTGATGACAATGAATGCTTGTTCTTGGCTATTAAAGAATGACCTAGTTTTTCTAACTTTGAAATTTGTGTGAAGGAAAGTGATCAAGAGAAGAAGGAGAAAGTTGAAGATACTTTGGTATCTTTTTTTCATGTTAAAGAAGATAATAATTATTGGGTTGTTGATAGTGGTTGCTCTAATCACATGACTAGAGACAAGAGAAATTTTGTTAAACTTCAAAAATATGATGGAGGACTAGTTAAATTTGGAGATGATTTAGGAGCTAAGATTTTTGGAATAGGTTCAATCAGTTTCGATGAAAAGCATAACACTGATAATGTTTATTATGTTAAGTGTTTAAGGCATAACCTTTTGAGTGTTGGAAAAAAGTGTAGCAAGGGATACAATATTGTGTTTAAGGATGAAACATGTGAGATCTAAAAAGGGTCCAAAACTTTGATTGTTGTTGGGAAGAGAAAAAATGGAAACATTTATCAACTTAAGGGTGTTGACGGACATTGATTTATATCTTAGATTAGTGACAATTGGTTATGGCACTGGAGGATGTGTCACATGAATTTTGATAATTTGGAAAGAATTAGTTCAATTCATGCAATGAGAGACCTACCAAGAATCACAAAGCCTATCAATGTTGTTTGTGAGAGTTGTCAATTTGGAAAACAAACAAGGAGTAGCTTCAAGGGAAAGGAACAATCTGCTACTAGACTACTAAAATTAGTACATACAGATTTTTGTGGTCCTACAAGGGTGAGAAGTCTACAAGGTGACAAGTACTTTAATCTTTTAATTGATGATTATTCTAGAATGACATGGGTTACTTTTCTTAGAGAGAAATATGATGCATTAGATAAATTCAAGGCATTTAAAGCTATGGTTGAGAATGAAATGGATTTGAAAATAAAATGTTTGAGGTTTGATAGAGGTGGTGAATTCACCTCCAATGAGTTTAACATGTTTTATGAAGTTCATGGAATAAAGAGGCATTTGTCTACCCATAGAAATCCTCAACAAAATGGAGTTGTTGAAAGGAAAAAAATGATGAAAGAGGAAAATCTACTGGAAGTCTACTAGAGAGAAGTTATTCATATTGTTGTTTACATACTTAACATAGTTCAAGTTAAAGCTAATAGCACAAAGAATCCATATGAGCTATGGTATAGAAGGATTCCTACTGTGAAGTACTTTAGAGTATTTGGAAGCAAATGTTATATCAAAAGAGAAGAAGAAAACATAGGAAATTTTGATGCAAGGTCTAATGAAGGTATCTTCCTTAGATATTGTATTAAAAGAAAAGCTTACAGATGTTACAAAAAAAAGCTAAGAAATATTGTTGAAAGTGTAAATTTTAAGGTTGATGAAAACTTTCAGAATTAAATTCCACTGGATGGATATGTGTCAGATGAACCTGATTGCAGAATAGAAGAAGAAAAATCTAATGAAGAAGTACAGAATGAAGAGGAAGAAGCTCCAGAGAAGACCCCGAAGACTCCTAAGTATATGCAAAAGAATCATTTTGAAGATCAAATCATTGGAGACAAAAGGAAAGGTGTATTGAAAAGAAGCAAAGTTGTTGAAGTTGAGGTAAATCTATGTTTAATTTCTAAAGTTGAACATAAAACAGTGGGTGAAGATTGCAAGGATGAACATTGGATGAAGGAAATGGAAGAAGAACTTATGCAAATAGAAAAAAACCAGACTTGGGAATTGGTCCCTAGACCGGAAAACAAGAACATAATTGGAACTAAGTGGGTATTCAGAAACAAGTTGAATGAGAATGGAGAAGTAGTAAGAAACAAGGAAAGACTTGTGTGTAAGGGTTACTCACAAGTACAAGGAATAGACTTTGAGGAGACATTTTCTCCTGTGGATAGGATGGAAGCTATCAGAATTTTCTTGGAATTTGTAGCACATAATGAATTTAAAGTTTATCAGATGGATGTGAAGTTTGCTTTTCTGAATGGTGAATTGGAAGAAGTTTACATGGAACACCAGGAAGTTGTCATATCAACTGGATATGGTATGTAAATTGAAGAAGGCACTATCTGGATTGAAGCAAGCTCCCAGAGCATGGTATGCAAGATTGGACAAATATTTGTTACAAAAAGGATTCAATAAAGGCACCACAGATAGTAATCTTTACTTCAAAATTGAGGAAGACAAAATCTTGATAGTAGTTGTATATGTGGATGATATTATCTTTGGAGGAAATGAAGTTGTGTGTAAGAAATTTGTTGAAGAGATGCAGAAAGAATTTGAAATGTCATGTTTGGGGAGATGAATTTCTTTCTTGGGCTACAAATCAATCAAATAGATAAATGGATTTTCATTTCACAATCTAAGTATGTCAAAGAGATGTTGAAGAAGAACTTGGAATGGATGACTCTAAACCAGTATGCACTCCTATGTTGACTGGTTGTAAATTGAAAAAAAATGATGATTCACCTAAGGTTGATCAGAGCAAATATAGATCTATGATTGGTGGACTGCTATATCTAACTGCTACTAGACCAGATATCATGCATGCAGTTTGTCTTGTGGATAGATTTCAAGATCCTAAAGAAACACATGTTGCAGAAATAAAGAGGATATTCAGATATTTATGAGGCACTCCAAATTATGGTTTGTGGTATCCTAAGGACACTGATTTTACATTAAGTGCTTATACAAATGCAGATTGAGTTGGTTGTATTGATGACATAAAAATTACTATTGGTGGTGCATTATTTCTTGGATGTAGATTGGTGTCATAGTTGAGTAAGAAGTAGGATTCAATTGCCTATTTCTATCTTCTCTGACAATACAAGTGCAATTAGCATTTCAAAGAATCTAGTGATGCACTCAAGGATAAAGCATATATCGATTAGGTATCACTTTTTGAGAGAAAAGGTTATGGAGAATGAAATAAGGCTTGAGTATGTTCCTACAAAGGATAAAATTATTGATATATTTACTAAGGCTCTTCCTAAGGATACTTTTGAGTATCTTTGAGAGAAATTGGGGGTTATTACCCCTCACTATTTGAACTAGATGCATATAGAGATGCATCAGTCTAGTGGATCGATGGATCTATCTCTTTTTTGGAATGATGTTGGTGGCTACCTCTCAAAGGGAGTAGGTAGTGTCATGTGTTGTCATTGAGTTGTTGATTTGATTGGATGTACTCCTAAGGGGGAGTATTCAAAGCAAGTATCTTATTTTAGTGTCAAGGGGAAGAACAATGTAAAACATTTTATCCTTTTCCATTGATGTCAAAAGGGGAGAGAGAATCATGTGAAAAAGTGCAAGGTATCAGGTTGTGTATGTTGTCAATCATTACTATCAAAGGGAGAATGAAACATAAATTGTAAGAGGGAGAGATAAATGTTGTATTCAAAAAAAGAAAAGGAGAAGAAAAGTTGTCTTTAATGGTTTTTCACATCATGTGTTGCCATCAATGACAAAGGGGGAGATTGTTGCAAGTATAAAGGTGTTGTCATTAATGTCAATAGGAAGTCTACTGACTGGTGTTGTCATTGATGTCAACAGGAAGTCTACTGACTGGTGTTGTCATTGATGTCAATTGTGTGCTAAGGAATTTTTTGCATGATGAAGATGTCAAGGATATTAAGAAAAATGTGAAAAAGAGGAAAACAAGTTGATACAGGTTGTGCGTGTATAGTTGAGATATTAAGGAAGTGTTGTGAGTACATGGAGCTATATTTTTGTTGTAGTATCTAAAGATGAGTTGGAATGAAGTAATGAGCTGAGATGATGTATTTGGTACTTGGTTTCCAAGTTCTAAGAAAATTTGATAAACAAAGTAAATTGTGTTGTGAAGGTGTTCATAATGTGCTTTGGTATTGTGCTCCACATTTCTTTTGTATTGAACCTATGCCTGTGAGAATCTTATATGTTTTTCATGGTTATTAGAGGTTGATATATTCAGAATTTGGGTGTTTGGATCATTGTATAGAGTGAGATATTTTCACCATTGTGTGAACCAATTTTTTAGTGATGTTTTTTTGTGGCGTGGGAGAAATGTATTTGCTCCACATTTCTTCATTGGTTGGATTCAAGTTATGCAGATTTGGGAAGTTTCTTATAATGTTTGTATCTTTTTGTATTCAAGGTTTCACTTGATTTGGTGTTGTATAGAGCGAGTTTCATTTGTCAGTATGTGAATAAGGTTTACTAGTTGTTCTAAGTTGAAGTATTTGAATGATGCGAGTTTGGATGAAGTGTTTGATGAATCTCAAGTAGTTCATGGACTATTCTAGATCATGTTTAAGTGAATTATGTCATCTAGAAGTTTCAGATTGATTTAAGGAAGTGTGTACTTAATTATTATGGTGTTTAGCACAGGTATTGGCCAACCTTGTGTTAGCACTACATGTGAAGCTTGTAAAAGCATGTTGAAGTGTGTTGGGATCTATTTGGGTCCAAATTAAGGATTTATGTAGGTCACCTTCATTCCTATCCATCATGGGAATGCTTAGGTGCCAACCTATTTTGAATTTGCATGTATAATGGCTAGTTGTCGGCATTGGAGAAGGTTTTTGAGGTTGAGGTTGATATAAATGAGGGTGGTGTTTTTGTGAGTTGAGGAATGGGAAGAAGAGAGAAGTAAGATAGATGTGAGATCAATGCAAGTGTTTTGTTTTATGTGAATGTGAGTAGAGTAGTGTGAATCTCAAGTGTTTGGGTTCCTAAAGGTAATAAGCTGAAGGCATCCAGAATCATTCAAGTAAGGCTGTGAGATTATTGGAGAATTGTGGCAGATTCCTTGTTGCATTAAGAAAGTATTCTTTGTGTAACATTATTCTTCTATCTTTTTGCATTTCTTTCTATGGCAGTGAGCCCTAGTTGTGAGACTTTTTTGGACAGTGTGTCCTATTTTCGCAGTGAGCCCTTGTACTAGTTTTGCAATTACTTATATTGTGAGTTAATCCTCATCGTGGTTTTTTCCTCATTGGTTTTTCAACATAAATATAGTGTTCTCTTGTGTATGGTGTTACTATTTTAGTTTTTGTTATGTACATTTCATGTTTAATCACATTAACAGAATAAGGGTTTAATGAATGCATATGGATCTAATTATTGTTTAGGGTTTTGAAGGTTTAATGTGCTACAACTGATTCACCCCCTATTAGTTGTCTTGTTCATTCAACAGTTCTTATATGCAAAACATAACGTGTACCATCAATTCAATAATCATGATTTCCCCTCTATTCATCTTGATATCTAGAACTCACTTGCAACTCCTAAAACCTTATCATGGACAACCCTTCCTCATTCCTTCCTCGCTTGCATCTAGAGACAAAATTAAAAGCAATTTGCATAATTTCCTAATATAATTCTTGGTGATGAGCCCTTACATCTTACTAGCTACATGGTGTTAGATCATGGGGTTAGTATCTAAAAGTAAAAATTCAAAATAAAAATAAAAGTAAATCAAGTCAAAAAATTAAAAACATGCAAGTTTAAGAGATGAATTCTAAATCCATATCAAAACTTAGCTCAAAGGTATTATCAAATTCAAGACCAAAATCTCTACCAAGCTTGAGGATTTCTATCTTTTTCCCATCCCATTCCATTCCCCATCCCTATTATTTTTCCATAGTGAGTTATTCTATTATTATCCCTAAACTAAGATGCCTTCTTCGTCCATGTTATTAGTACTCATGACCTAAGAAGTGTGCATCTTCAAAATTATACACCCCTCCACAAATCTACCTCCCCATTTCCATATGATTGACCATTTCCATAATTCTTCAAAGTCCAAATCATAATATGATTACCTTGAAACAATTCATGGAAATTCATTATTTTATCTACCAAAGCTCCCATACCACATCCGACCATTCTCGCCCAATAAAGCTAGAATACAATGAATATTGGACCAAGCAAGCTCCTCAATTAACCTAGTGTGTAAATAGTGGAAGCTAATTTGAAATTCATTGATCCCAAATCCTTATTCCTCGATGCTTTGAAATAAAGTATTATTGTTTTTCACTCTTTTTGTTAAATATTTATCCCTTTATCGCTTTTCACCATTATGATTGTGACCTTGTGCTATCATTATTGTTGTTATCATCCCTAATTTTATTATTGTTTTCCATGTTATTTTTTTGAATTATATCCCACTATCATTAGTTGAAGAATGATAATCCACATTTAGTCACTACTACACATACTACTATTAGAGCCAACTCCAACCAAGGTAGTGAGATGAATTTCATTCCTAATACCCAAGTTTATGGTCCTTATAAGTTTCTAGAGAAGATTAGTAATGCATCATACAAACTCAAGTTATCTAAATCAAAAAAAGAACATCTAGACAAAGAGTTTCAATTTATACAAAGTTATGAAAGCTTGATGAGGAGGGAAAAATCATTTTGGAACTTGAAATAAATATTTAAATTGTATTAAGATTTTATGGTCAAGGATAATTACAAAGTATTTATGAAGTGGAATGATTTGGGAAATGAATATGTAATATGAGAGGGTGAAACATTCCTACAAAAGCATCCAAGGATCATCCACATCAAGGATAATGTTGGTTTTAAGGGAGGAGTATTCTATGCCCTTAGCCTATAGCGTGTATGGGGATGTATGTAGCTAACTTGTGGCTAGAATGACCTTTTATGAAGTTATTTATCCTTGTAGTTTTATATAAGTAGCTAGTTCATCTTAGGTGGTCTCAATGGAATGGGTATAATATATAGGAGTTAATATTTTATTATTATCATATTGTGAATTTTATTCTTGTTGAAGACTTTTGGGGGAGCCCTCAAAGTGGATTATTATTATTGAAAATTTGTAAGCATTACCTATTATATTTTCAAGTATTTATTGTGATATTATTCTTTTGTACAAGTTATTTCATTATATTTATGTTCTTATTATATTTTTTCTTCAATTGTCACTACTATACTTATAACTTATCCAATGCATGAACTCTCTTTCCATCTAATGTCTCAAGCTCGTGTAACTATTATTTCTTGTATTTATTACCATCAATCACACAAAGAAAAAATCTCTAGCTCAAGAAGCATAATAGTCTTAATACTATAAAATAATAATATAATATCATACTTTATATATCTATATTCCCAAAAAAAATACTATATTTACCCCTTAATGCCATTTGTCTCCTAGAATTTATTCAATTATTTTATTTTATAAAGATTCTATTTTCTATCAATTCTTTATAAGTGTAAGTTATGAAGTAATATGCTTGAGAATATCAAGCTTGCACTTTTCCTTTTCTAAGTTTATTTTCACCTACCCTTTACAATACTTGAACACTATTGGTTATTAAGGAATACTTGTTCTTGATTCAAATACTTCACCTTTAACTTTACTCCAATAAAGTGGCTAAAGAGAACCATTCTTAACCATCCATAAGTCTCTTATTATAAAGTATTTTATATGGAATATAAATAAGCACATATATTCTTTTATAATAGCATATTTATAGTTTGAAAAGGTGGAACGAAACTATTTAAGTCATTTAATATTGGATGGAATAAAATGTGTTCATACATTCTTTTTATTATATCATTTTTATATTTGGACACGATTAAAATGAATCTCTCATTTTGATTTTTTATCATTTAAAGTACAATCAATATTATAAATATTACTTCACAAATATGATGTCTCATAAATTTGTACTTTTAGTATGAATTATTAATCTACTTTTTAGAAAGACATCTTAATTTTGGTTATGAAATTATTTAATAAAAGATTATTTAAAAAAATACATGCACTAGATATCAGAGTTAATGATATGATTCTAATTAATCATGAAAAAAATTATTCAAGTGAAAATTGTGTTATTGAATAATGTCACTCAATAAAAAAATAATAGAAAAATTAAAATTAATTGAAAAATAAAAATAAAAAGTGATAAATATATTTCTTTTTAAAAATTGAAAAAATTATAACTTGAGTCGACATAAAAAATACCACAACTCATTAGTTTATATCATTTGTGATTGTGTGTTCCCTATAATTGACACATTGATTTAAATTGTTAAAAAAGTTGATTTTGAGTGTCCCAATTATACCAAACATAAGATTTTGTTTTATTTTCAAGCTTAAATAAGAAAATATAATTTGGATCAATCAAAATGAAATTAATATACTCATTGTAGAGTGCATATTCTTCTTATTAAGAATTCCATTGTAGTCCTATTTATTATTTAGATTTAGAGGGATATAAAATTTGAAATAATTAAAAATTTATTTATTTATTCCAAACTTCATTGTCTATAGTCGAACTCTTTTTCAAAATTTAGAATGATTATTGTTCACATGAGAAGCAATAGCAATGATTTTGGTGTATTATTTAAATTGAAAATATTGTGGTTATATCTATATCTTATTAAAAATCAAATTGTGTAGGTAGCCTCAATCAATGATATATAATACAAAGAATTTTAATTTTTTTTAAGTTGTTATAAAAAAATAGATATGTTTAATTTCATTTCAAGTTAGAACTCCACAATAAATAAATAAATGATGTAAAACTTATAAAGAAATATGTAGAAGATTTATTTATTTTTTCTTGAGTTACATTGTGTTCCATCATTAAGATGAAAAAGATGTGTTAAGACTGTATATAATAATTATTTACATTATACAAAAATGGCAAATAATAACTATCTAAGAAAATAAAAAGAAAAAATTAAATGACCCTAATGTTTTTGACTTTTTTATTGATCTAATAATAATCTTCATAAATAATTTAATATTAAATATCTATTTTTTATTTAAATTTTGAGTGTACTTTATAATTAAACTACCTCCTTTAAACACTTTTTAATAATTTTCCTTCACAATTAAAACTAATATTTTCAATGAAATAATGTATTCTATATAAAATAAATTATCTACTAATTCAACTTCTTTTTTCTAGACTATAGGAATGAGGATGCTTTAGCCAATCTAGCTAGGCCCTCCACCCCTACCAATTCAACTTCTTAAAAAGAAGAAAATGTGAAAATATTATCAAGGTCTAAGTAGAATATCCATTTAATAGAAAGCCATAAATTTATTGAAACTAGTAGTCTTAACCATGGTAAAAAACTATTTAGAAAGGTATACTTAAAAATTAAATAGAGGTGAAGGGTTGGGATTAAGTCAATTACGAAGATAAATTATTAGTTTAATAAAAGACTCAAAATCTAAAGATGAATGACATTTAATTTTTAAAATATTTATGTAATGAATATAATGGTTTGGCTTTTTTATCTATTTTAAATGGTTTTAAATTCTCAATTTGGTTCTACACAATAAACTTTTATCTACAATCATATGCCATATCTTTTTCATCGTAAAGATGGTTCATTGTGTGATTTGAACTATTGGTGCAAAATTGCATCATATTTTATTTCTAAAATCTTGGTACTCACAATTCATGAATTGGGAAAACTATGTGTTCTCAATAATTTGAACATATATTGGATCCATGTTCTTATACATCAAGAACATGATCAAATGCAAACTGGTAAAAGTACATTCTAGAAGATAGGGTATCACATGGCTAGTTTTAATAGATCTCATTCTTTTGATCAATTTTGTAAGCATATGTTGAGCATGTAAGTCACTCTATGAATACATGAAAACATGTATCTAGTCTATCCATACAAACTATTTTATTTTGTAAATTATATGAACAATGTCAATAGATATTATTCATTTGGTCAAATTTGTGAGGTTTAATTAAGCATGTAAGTCACTCTATGAATACAGAAAAACATGTTCTATCTAGTCTATCCATACAAACTATTTTATTTTGTAAATTGAATGGTATATATAGACAAGCTTAAGTTATCTATTTTACATAGTAGAAAGTTGATAAAATTTTAAATTAATCACATTAAGATAAATACACAATACATGTGAATATGCCTCTTAGATTTTGTGTTGAAACTATGGACTATTTTACATCTCTTTGAATAGAATTACAATTGTCTTTTTGAACATTACAACAATCTATGAAGATATCATACTTCAAAAAAATCAACACACTTGGTTGTGTTACTTATGTTAATGTTTTATATGATTTGTAAAATTTATTGACAAAAAAGAATAAACTAACTACATTCGATAAGATGGTAAAAATCGTAAAAGTTGTTTAATGTTTATAAAAGGGAACTAAAGATATATAGAATTAAGATCCAACTCTCTATGATGTGCCTTCTTCTTGCCCTTCAAGTGAGTGGAACTAGTAATGAAGAAGTTGTGTTTCACATAATTGAGGTTGGATGAGGATATGTATATGTATTTTACTATCAAAACAAAGGTAAGCGCCTAGTGTGGTCTCATGTGAAAATTATACTTAGTGATGAAAATCAATGCATTTTGGATGTTAAAAGGAAATTCCATTTTACTTTCTTTACCTATAATTTTTTAAGTAACATCAAGCATTTATATAAGTATATTACTTTGCATTATTCATGTTGGTTATTCCATTCTATTTTAAATAGGATTTCTATTAAAGTATTTTTAAGGTTCCAATTAATGTTAGCATTGCCATAGTTTTAACTACTTGAGCACTAGATTGCCTCAATAGGATAAAACTAGTTGTTCTTTTTCAAGATTCTCCAAAATGCATTATTTTTAATCTTGTTATATCTCATATAATCATTATATATGTTGAGCGTTCGTATTTTGATGTTTATTTTTATTATAGTAATAAAAATAATATGAAAATAATTTTAAGAAAATAATTAATCAAATATAGACTCTAATTTAGAAAATTCAAAATGTCAACGAATTTTGAGAAGTTTGAATGATAACATCATGCATAACAATTAAAATTTATATAGATCTTCCAAACAATTTTATAATTTATATAAAATTACAAAGTAAGCATCAAATCTTTGATATACCAATTAAACACTAATTGCATGAAAAATGTTTTCTCAATAGTTTAAACATCAACTACATGGCTAATAGACCAAATGAACACTAGTTACATAAAAAACATATTTTTGTTAGTTTAAACATACTTCAAGAAATAGAGATTGTTATTTAGTTTCTTATATAAATAAAATTGTTCAATAAGTGGTTAGAATAATAATTCTTTGAAATTATTTTTTAAATAACTTGGTGAATGGGTTATATTTACTTAAGGTCAGATGGCTCTTATAGTAGCTAGAGAAGGTTGAGATTTTTTATGACAAGCTTGTATTTAATGATCATCAATCTTTGACCTAACCAACTCAAATCAAGAGCTTACAAACAATATAACTACAATACTAGACAATCAGAATTCAAAAGCTTACCAATATAATTATGATCTACTAGTGTATAATACAACCATTTTGAAGATAAGAAAAAAGAACAAGGGTAAATAAATAATTCAAATGCATGCAAATGGAACCTTTTACCATGTTTCTCTTTTTTCTCCTTAGATTGAGTTAGAAGAAGAGTTGCACCCACTACTCTCTTTATTTGATTTTTTGATGTATGGAATGTGGTTTGTTATAAATCCAACATAATGGTGGTAGGATTGAGATGATGAGAGATCAAATGGATAGCATAAGGATAGGATAATGGAAGATTAGATAGAAAATGGAGTAGCATAAGACTATGATAAGAGTGGATGGCTTTTGTTTTTGAGAGGGATGCTTTCTAAGAAGATGTTCACTTTGTGGTTTGAGATATGATTAAATGCCACTCTCATTGGGTTTCAAAGGATATATTTATGGTTTTATGTGTAATTCTAATGCTCAATTGATATCTATTATATTTGGTATAATATGTGATGAAAAATATAAGGTTTATATTTATAATAAATTTATTTTTAGTGATTTATGTTATTATTAAAATATTTATTTTATAAGTAGTTTGGAGAAGTTATGAGAATGTATTGCTTATATATAATTGTTTTGTACGATATTTTATTTTTATCAAATGATTAATAAAAATAATTTATATATTTTAATTATGCACATTATGGATTAGATTTTCAGTAATATGTGTACTATTTTCCAACATAATATCAAAATACAAATAATATTTTAACATGAATAATCAATTCATTTTTAAAAAATTCAACTTTAATGTTGCTACAATGAAAGGTGGATGAAAGGTTGCAACATTGGAATTTTTTATATTCTAAGAGTATATTTTTGAATTATATTGAATATGATGAATCATGCCTTCAACAATTCTCCTAAGATAAAGGGTGATTTTAAAAGGAAAAGTATTGATTTGGATGCATATACACTACCACCTATAGTAGTTGCTTGAATTACTTCACTGGCATTTTCAAAAGGAAATTTCAAATCAACCTTAAGTAATTTGAGGAGATTGTTTGCATGGACAATGGTATTGGTAACTCAATATTGTTGATTAAGTTGAGGATTTATAGGTGTGAAGTTCAAATGATATAAGGGTGTCATAAGTGATTTGTTGTTCTTTTTCAAGATCAAGAGAATATTTAGATTGGTTAGGAGATGTTTGTAAAATGTTTCTATTAAATTATAATTTGTAAGCAAAGTTATAATAAAGTGTTAGATAATATTTTATTATATGGATGTATTTTGAATTGATTTTGACATCTTATTTCATCATAAAATTTACATGTATTTGAAAATCTTGATTGTCTAGATTGGGCTTTCAAAGATATTAGTATTATCTCATGTGCTACCTCTAGAGAGTAAGGATTGACAAGTGTCACAATAGAGGCTAGAGGCATCAAAGGATGAAATATTTTTTTCATCTCAAGCCAATATTTCACTCAAAGATGGTGCATTGCATGAGAAGCATATGTTTTTTGTTTTATTTATTGATGCTCATAAAATTGAAGAATCCATATGTTTTAAAGTAATTTTAAAGACAGTAAGAGATTTGGGATAGACTCAATATGTATTGTTGCCCAAATAGTTCAAGAGTCCATAAATCTTAGGAATTATACCCTTACAACGGTCATCCAACAACTTGATGGAGCATTGTAGATGTAGCTTGGCTTGAATTGTTGTCCAATAATTCAAGAGATCTATGATTTAAGAGTTCAAGGAGGTGGTAATATGAGATCAAAATCTATACATTTATGAGGCAACTTGATAAAGTTTTGCTTGATCAAAGAAAAAAAAATTTAAAAAAATTCTAAAGAATATATATTTGTGTTTTTTTATAAGTATTTTTTGTTGTGTAATGTAAACCTTAAGAGAGTGTTAGAAAAATTTAAGGTTGACATTTGTAATAGTCACCTCAGTGACTTATGTTAGTATTAAAATATTTATTTAGCTTGGAGTTAAATTCTTGTAAGTAGTTTAGAGTAGTTTGGGGAAGTTTGAGGAATGCAATGCTTATATATAAGCATTTGCACAATACTTTATTTTTTCAAATGCTAATAAAAATATTTTAAATAATTTTATTATGCACATTATGGGGTTAGATTTCCAACAATGTGTGTGCCTACCATTTTCCAACAATATGAACCATTGAAGTAGAAATTGTGATCAATTATAAAAAAAACACAAATCATGGGTTTCACATTTTTTCTCAATTTTTTTTACTTTTTTAGTAAATCACACTCCACATTCTTTTACTGAATTTTTCTCCACATCATTGATGCAACCAAACAAACCATTCACAATATTTTCAATGATACTAAATCAAATCCATCAAACAAAAAAATTGTTTCAAAACCACCTTATTTCCTTATTCCTCTCTCCTCTACAATGATAGAAAAAACCTCCTTATAAAAAAAATCTGAAAAATCTGAAAAATGTCTTTTTTTGGAGTTTTCGACAATTGTCATTTTTGTCTTTTTTAATGATTTTACATGCTTATCTCTTTGAGCTCGGATTTTTCCACAAATATCCCGACAACTATGGTGACACTAATTGTCAACTTACAATCCCAATTGGAAATGTGAGTTCCAAATTATTAAAAAAAAAAAATTAAAACTCTAAAAAAAATAGTAAAAGTTGATTTTGAGGGCTTAGATAAAAGATTGACTCCAAAAAAGTGTCTAAACAAGATTCGATTGAACTATGCTCAATCGACAATTCAAACAACTCCTCATACCACATCTCCTTGTAAAATCTGAGCCCAAACGAACATCCGAGTCAAAAGTTATGACCTCCAAAAGTCCCTACATTAATCATCATAAGAAAATCACAATAAAAACATTAATTTTGCATGTAGTTATAGATTCTAACAATTTTTAACCCCTTTTTTCTTCTTTTGTCTTCGACTCACAATTTTTACATCTAGCTAGAGTTTTACATAGATTTTTTGTTGTTTGTTCAAAGTCACTTTACCTTGTTTGGAAGCCTCTATGACATTCATTGATATTCAATTACTTAATTAATTATTAGCTATATGGAGTTTATGCTCTCTACCATTAAATAAACTCTATGTGAAGCATAATTGTGGGATTTAAGTTTTTTTTGGGTTTCATCAATCAAACATTATCAGCTCATTCCATTAGGTACAAGTATTGTTTGCTCTCCCTATTGCCAACGAGATTTCATTAGCCATCAACTTGCTAGAAATCTCTAATTAGTTTTTTTTTAAAAAAAGGGGTAAAAACTTTATTGAAACTCAGAAAAGAGAATTACAACAAAACCAAGGGGCTAGCCCCAGAAGACCAAAGAACAGAAAAGCAGGAACAAGAACAAAATCAACTATCTTCCAATATCTTTTTATCCTCTTCAAGGACTCTATCTAGGTCCTGACGTAACTCAGGGGAGACCTGCCTCCAATCCTCAATCTTCCAGCCAGTATCATGCTCAGAAGCCCATTTAGCCAAGCAGTCAGCAACCCGATTCCACTCCCTCGGGATATGAACAAAAGAAACCGCCTCCATCCTGGAGCAAACCTGAAGAATACTTTGAACAACTGAAGCCAACTGCCAATTAATATCAGACATCTTTCTCTCATTCAACAGATTAATCAAGATTTGTGAATCAGCCTCACAAATAACCTTATGCCATCCCAAAGCAAGGGCCCGTTCCACAGCATAAAGAATCGCCAAGCCCTCCATGAGATTGACCGTCTTCTCCCCCTCATGAATAGAGAAAATAAAAATCACTGAACCCCTTGAATCTCTGCCAACCCCACCAATCCCAGCAGGCCCAGGGTTACCTCTAGAAGATCCATCGAATTGATCTTCAAGACTCCATTTGGAGGGGGAAGCCATCTACCCAGCCGTTGCACTCTCTTGGCCCCAAGTCTGCCTCTCTTGGAACCCCCAGAAGAAGAATGTCTCCCCTGAAGTCCCAATCTATCAACCAGCTCAGCATCCTCTTTCCCCAGGGGGAAGGACACTTCGCACTTGGCCACAACCGACTCCTGTATCATACCTAATATACGGATCCACACCTGCTGAACCACCAAATTAACACCACGGAAAACTCTACGATTCCGCTCCAACCAGGTCTGCCAAAGAAGAAAAGTAGGGCCCGCATACCAGACATCCTGCAAAAAGGAGGCCGACGAGGGGGGTCTTCCCATACTATCCCAGAACTCCACCAAAGAAGAAGCATGAACACAAGGTTTCTTCCAAACCTCCCACCACCAATGCCAAAGTTGAACAACAAAGGGACAACGGAAGAACAAGTGTGAGGATTCCTCTTCCGCCTTACCACAGAGAACACAAACTGAAGGCCCCTGGAAACCCCGCTTACGAATGTTATCCCAGGTCAAGCATCTATTCCACGCTAAAGTCCAAACAAAACAATTACATTTAGGCCATGATAGCTTACTCCACACCCTCTTCCACCACTGAACCTCAGCCCTAGCCAACTTTTGATCCAGCAACACCTGGTAGCCCCAAGCAACAGAATAACTCCCCTTGGGGTTATGAGCCCAAGCAATAATATCCTCTTCCCTTAGAGAACTACAACGCCTACTAGAAAGAATTGCGTTAAGCTCGACCTTGCCTTCCTCCTCACCCACATCCGGCCACAGGGTGGGGTCCTTCCAACAAGCCTTCTCCAACCGCCCATAAGAAGAAAAGGACTTGAAGTCACTCACACAAGACCAGCCAGCCGCAAGAAAACTTTGGCTCAACGGAATCAGGTGAGGAAACTGAGAGATAAGCGGAGGGAAACCATCCCAAGAATCAGACCAAAAGAGAGCTTTTGAACCCTGATGACAAATCCAGAATAAACCCTCCTTAATGAGCTTTGCACCCTTCTGAAGAGTACTCCAAATCACCGACCCTTTCCCCTCAAGAGGATACCTAAGGAGATCATGCGGAGGAACGCCAGGGAAATACTTATGAGATATTATCCTGGCCCACACCTGATCCTGCTCCACACACCAACGCCAGAAAAGCTTAGTAGCCACAACCACTCCAAACAGAGAAGATTGACGAAGTCCCAAACCACCATACTGCTTAGGTCTGCACACCTCTTCCCACTTGACCAGGCTCCACTTGGAGGATGACAAGCATCCTGCCCATAAAAATTGTCTCTCAAGAGAATCCAACTCCTTAAGAAACCCAACCGGAGCCACTTGAAGCATACATCTGTAAATAGGGAGAGCTTGAACAACTGATTTAAGAAGCTGAACCCTTCCAGCAAAGGACAACCATCTATGAGTCCAATGATTGACTTTCACTTGAAACTTATCAATGATATTCTGCCAAGAACCCTTGGGAAGACGACCAACAGAAATTGGAATGCCTAAATACATAAAAGGGAGAACCCCTATCTGAAATCTCAAAATGTTAGCAATTCTTCTCTGAATGGGGGCAGGCGTATTGAAGAAGAAGATGGAAGACTTATCTTCATTAATCAATTGCCCCGATGCCACCAAGTAAACATCCAACAACTTTCTCAAAAAAGTAGCTTCCCTGACAGTAGCCATCCCCATCAAAGCAGTGTCATCCACAAACTGTAAATGAGACTGCGGAGGCAAGTCTCCACCCCAATGCCAACCCTGAATGCTGCCTAACCCAACATTTCTTCTCAGCAACCGCCCAAGACCTTCAGCAAAAAGAAGAAATAGGTACGGGGATAGAGGGTCCCCTTGGCGAAGACCCCGAGATGCTCCAAAAAGTTCAGAGTGATCTCCATTTATCAGAACTGAGAAGGATACAGACGTAACACAACTCATAACCCATTGGATCCATTCAGCACAAAATCCAAAAGCACAAAGGATCTTCCGAAGGAAGGACCATCTAACCCTATCATAGGCCTTAGCCATATCCAATTTAATAAACATAGTCTTCTCATTGGAGCAGGCCATAGAGTGGATGGTCTCAGTAGCAATAACAACCCCATCCAAAATTTGTCGCCCAGCAACAAACCCACTTTGTTCCTCCGAGATCAACACTTTAAGCCACTTCTTCAATCTCTCTGCCATTAACTTCGCAATAATCTTATAAACCACATTGCAAAGGGAGATAGGCCTAAACTGAGTTAACCTATCCACACCTTCACACTTGGGAATGAGAGCAATGAAAGTGGAATTAAGAGCACGCAACATCTGCTTGTTCCTCTGGGATTCCTGAACAACCGCTAGAAGGTCCAATTTTATGATTTCCCAGAACTCTTGGAAGAACTCTATTGGGAAACCATCCGGGCCAGGAGCTTTACCCCTCTTAATCTGAAACACAATCTCCTCCAGCTCCTCTAGAGAAATCTCCCTCATCAGATCCTCATTCGCCTCCCTGGAGACCAATTGAGGGACACACGAAAGAACCTGATCCTCCTCGACCGAACCTCCTTGAGAATCCTCTTTGAAAAGAGCAGCAAAATACTGTGAAGCTTCAGTCATGATTTCCTGAAACGAGACAATACGATCCCCTCTGCCATTTACTAACACAGAGATAGAGTTACCATGCCTCCTAGCCTTCACAGAGTTAAAGAAAAAAGCAGTATTTTTGTCCCCTTCCTGCAACCAGTCAATCTGAGCCTTTTGCTTCCAATATATCTCCTCACGTAACTCACATTCCTCGACCACCTTCAAAGTTCTAGCCTCTTCTTTCAAAAGATCCTCCGTAACCCCAATATCCCGAATCAATCTTGTAACATTATTTAACTCTTCTTGGGCAGCGGCCTTATCATGAAAGATATTGCCAAAACACCGACGATTCCACCTTTTAAGCTGATACTTGACAAATTGAAGAAGCTTAGCAAAGATATACATTGCAGTACCAAAAGCAGGTCTACCAATCCTCCACCACACACCCACTTGGTCAAAAAGAGTAGAGTCTCGTAACCACATAAGTTGGAATTTGAAGGAAGGAGAACGAGGAGCACGAGCAGAGATGATGCTAAGCTTGATAGGCCAGTGGTCCGAACCCCTCCAATCCAAAATTTCAGAGGAGGTAGACCATAAGTCACCAACCCAATAACAAGAGACCAAGAACCGATCAAGCCTCTCAGCAACACAGTCTTCACCAGTTCGCCTATTATTCCAAGTGAAACGACCATTACTGGGCTGAACATCCATAAGATTTAGATCAGAAATGCTATCCCTGAGAAGCAAAGCAGAAGGCTCCAATCGAGCAATTCCACCCCTTTTCTCAGACAACTCCACAATAGCATTGAAATCCCCAGCCAGAATCCATGGGTGGAAAGGAGCCAGGCTACGAACATATCGAAGATGAGACCAAAGAAGCTGTTTACCCTGATACTCAACAGGTGCATACACATTGGAGAGGAGAATACATTCTCCAGTCACTGAGCAAGAGGCCACCAACGAAACAGCCAATCTTGAAGACAACCACCAGAGAGGGCTAATCCTCTGTGGATTCCATAAGCAAGCCACCCCCCCAGATGCACCATGAGCTCCAACACATTGACACTCACCATACTTCCACAACTTAGGTACCATATTCACCATACTCTCCACGGAAAGCTTAGTTTCTTGAAGAAAAAGAACATTCGGAGATTGATTCCTAACCAAATCACGAACAACTTTTTGTCGGGGGCCACTGTTCAAGCCCCGCACATTCCAAGATATAACAATCATTTCTGGGTACACAAGAAGTGAGAATCCAGGGGCTTAACTGCCCCTGACTCCACAAGAGTCTCCCCAGTTGACTTAATCTTTTCTAAATCCTTTTTCCTACCCAGCTTGGGTTTCTTCTCCCCAACCCCTTTCTTTAGATCCTTTTGCAAAATACCCAAGCAAGAAGAGGAACTGGAGCTCTTTCCAACTTCCACACCAGTCTTTATAGGCAAGGGAGAACCCTCTCCCTCCTTCGTCAAAGCCTCATGCACAGGATCCGGTCCAGCTGAAACAATCAACTGTTGATCCGAGTCCATCTGCCCAGCACCCGATTCCTGCACAACCTGAATAACCTCCAAAGGAGGCCCATTCTTTCCCAAACCCAAAGCTCCTTGATCCAAGTCCATCAACCCTGGATTCACTTCCTATTGGTTGAGATCATCCAATACCTCAAACCTGTTAAAAGAAACATCATCTTGCCGCTCCCCCAAAGTCCTCTTCTGCCCCCGATTTCTGTTGCGAGCTTTGACAGGAATAAATCCATCCTTAGCCATTTCATCACCCGGAATAGACCCCTTCCCCTTATCCGCCCCAGGTGGGTTGCGAGGAGTTTGACCAGAATGGGTCCCAACTGGCTTAGCCTTAGGGCACCTACGCTGCAAGTGTCCATACTCATGACAAAATCGGCACCGAAAAGGTAAAGTTTCATAGTCTATCTGTTGCACCCATGTATATGATCCTGCACTCACCTCTACAGAATCTGGCAATGGCATGCTTAAATCAATTTCTACACAAACACGGGCAAAAGTCATTACCTTTTTAAACTGCGTCTGTTACGAAGACCCAACTGGTTTACCAAGCAGTGAAGCCACCAAATGAAGGACATCCTCACGCCAACATTCGACAGGAAACCATGGCAGACGAACCCACACTGGAACCCTACTCGGGAGTTCCTCAGTCGGATTGAAACCCGCATGCCACGGCTTCATAAACAAACCCACTTGGTTATAGAAATAGGGACCCCCCTCAAAGATCCTATTCCGATCGGCCATGCAATCAAATGAAACCATAAAGTAATTATTAGCTAGGAGTCTAATCTCCATTTCTCCTTCCGGCTGCCAAGTCCTCTGAGCCCAAGATTCCAAAAATTGCAACGAGATCCTTAAACCCATAAACTTGCAATAAAAGGAGTGTTTCGAATAATACTCAATATCATCCGCCAACAACTCCATCGGGATAACCAGTTTCGGTCTCTCCTTACATCTTTCCAAACATCCATTAATTTTTGTAACTCTAGGTCCTCCAGACAGTCCAGAACTATTCATCTCCTGGTCTGAAGCAAATAGATTATTATCAAAAACCTTTGTCCCCTGCGACGATGGTTTAGAGCCAAAGGCAAGCCGGAAATCCATCCCAGGTCTACCCCCAGATGAATCCCCACGAGACATGAATCCAAGACAAGTGCTCAAGTGGGCATGCAAGCCCCCGAGATGAGAAAGCACAGACAGCACCCTTTGCAAGGCAAAGCAAATTCCCTCGGGCACCAAACCACAACCCACCAAAATTCAAGAAAAATGGACAAAAGGTAGCTCCACCCCAAACCGAGGCACCACTCAGCACGAAAAACAAATGGCGCCGCACCAAACCCTACTCTCCTCACCCAACAAGCAAAGCCCCACACGGATCTTGCCAGAAGATAGCACTTTCCTGAGAAGCGACACACCAAAACTCGCCACCACACCACCCGTTGCAGAGAAATTGCCCGACCACACCAATCGGCAAGCAAAGGACTCCTCCAGCGCGCAGCAAAGGAACCTGACCCCGCAAGAAAGGCCAACTAGGCCCCAACTTCGCCCCAAACA
>VDFB02280517.1:0-29450 GCA_007258455.2 Sequoia sempervirens | reverse complement strand
TTTACAACCCAATCGAATCGTAGTCCCTCGGAATGAGCTTCATCCAACGTATCATAATTTGTTTGGTTTTTTTTTTTATGTGTGTAAAACTTTATTGAAACTCAAAAAAGAGAATTACAACAAAACCAAGGGGCTAGCCCCAGAAGACCAAAGAAACAGAAAAGCAGGAACAAGAACAAAATCAACTATCTTCCAATATCTTTTTATCCTCTTCAAGGACTCTATCTAGGTCCTGACGTAACTCAGGGGAGACCTGCCTCCAATCCTCAATCTTCCAGCCAGTATCATGCTCAGAAGCCCATTTAGCCAAGCAGTCAGCAACCCGATTCCACTCCCTCGGGATATGAACAAAAGAAACCGCCTCCATCCTGGAGCAAACCTGAAGAATACTTTGAACAACTGAAGCCAACTGCCAATTAATATCAGACATCTTTCTCTCATTCAACAGATTAATCAAGATTTGTGAATCAGCCTCACAAATAACCTTATGCCATCCCAAAGCAAGGGCTCGTTCCACAGCATAAAGAATTGCCAAGCCCTCCATGAGATTGACCGTCTTCTCCCCCTCATGAATAGAGAAAATAAAAATCACTGAACCCCTTGAATCTCTGCCAACCCCACCAATCCCAGCAGGCCCAGGGTTACCTCTAGAAGATCCATCCGAATTGATCTTCAAGACTCCAGCTGGAGGAGGAAGCCATCTACCCAGCCATTGCACTCTCTTGGCCCCAAGTCTGCATCTCCTGGAACCCCCAGAAGAAGAATGTCTCCCCTGAAGTCCCAATCTATCAACCAGCTCAGCATCCTCTTTCCCCAGGGGGAAAGACACTTCGCACTTGGCCACAACCGACTCTTGTATCATACCTAATATACGAATCCACACCTGCTGAACCACCAAATTAACACCATGGAAAACTCTACGATTCTACTCCAACCAGGTCTGCCAAAGAAGAAAAGTAGGGCCCGCATACCAGACATCCTGCAAAAAGGAGGCCGACGAGGGGGGTCTTCCCATACTATCCCAGAACTCCACCAAAGAAGAAGCATGAACACAAGGTTTCTTCCAAACCTCCCACCACCAATGCCAAAGTTGAACAACAAAGGGACAACGGAAGAACAAGTGTGAGGATTCCTCTTCCGCCTTACCACAGAGAACACAAACTGAAGGCCCCTGGAAACCCCGCTTACGAATGTTATCCCAGGTCAAGCATCTATTCCACGCTAAAGTCCAAACAAAACAATTACATTTAGGCCATGATAGCTTACTCCACACCCTCTTCCACCACTGAACCTCAGCCCTAGCCAACTTTTGATCCAGCAACACCTGGTAGCCCCAAGCAACAGAATAACTCCCCTTGGGGTTATGAGCCCAAGCAATAATATCCTCTTCCCTTAGAGAACTACAACGCCTACTAGAAAGAATTGCGTTAAGCTCGACCTTGCCTTCCTCCTCACCCACATCCGGCCACAGGGTGGGGTCCTTCCAACAAGCCTTCTCCAACCGCCCATAAGAAGAAAAGGACTTGAAGTCACTCACACAAGACCAGCCAGCCGCAAGAAAACTTTGGCTCAACGGAATCAGGTGAGGAAACTGAGAGATAAGCGGAGGGAAACCATCCCAAGAATCAGACCAAAAGAGAGCTTTTGAACCCTGATGACAAATCCAGAATAAACCCTCCTTAATGAGCTTTGCACCCTTCTGAAGAGTACTCCAAATCACCGACCCTTTCCCCTCAAGAGGATACCTAAGGAGATCATGCGGAGGAACGCCAGGGAAATACTTATGAGATATTATCCTGGCCCACACCTGATCCTGCTCCACACACCAACGCCAGAAAAGCTTAGTAGCCACAACCACTCCAAACAGAGAAGATTGACGAAGTCCCAAACCACCATACTGCTTAGGTCTGCACACCTCTTCCCACTTGACCAGGCTCCACTTGGAGGATGACAAGCATCCTGCCCATAAAAATTGTCTCTCAAGAGAATCCAACTCCTTAAGAAACCCAACCGGAGCCACTTGAAGCATACATCTGTAAATAGGGAGAGCTTGAACAACTGATTTAAGAAGCTGAACCCTTCCAGCAAAGGACAACCATCTATGAGTCCAATGATTGACTTTCACTTGAAACTTATCAATGATATTCTGCCAAGAACCCTTGGGAAGACGACCAACAGAAATTGGAATGCCTAAATACATAAAAGGGAGAACCCCTATCTGAAATCTCAAAATGTTAGCAATTCTTCTCTGAATGGGGGCAGGCGTATTGAAGAAGAAGATGGAAGACTTATCTTCATTAATCAATTGCCCCGATGCCACCAAGTAAACATCCAACAACTTTCTCAAAAAAGTAGCTTCCCTGACAGTAGCCATCCCCATCAAAGCAGTGTCATCCACAAACTGTAAATGAGACTGCGGAGGCAAGTCTCCACCCCAATGCCAACCCTGAATGCTGCCTAACCCAACATTTCTTCTCAGCAACCGCCCAAGACCTTCAGCAAAAAGAAGAAATAGGTACGGGGATAGAGGGTCCCCTTGGCGAAGACCCCGAGATGCTCCAAAAAGTTCAGAGTGATCTCCATTTATCAGAACTGAGAAGGATACAGATGTAACACAACTCATAACCCATTGGATCCATTCAGCACAAAATCCAAAAGCATAAAGGATCTTCCGAAGGAAGGACCATCTAACCCTATCATAGGCCTTAGCCATATCCAATTTAATAAACATAGTCTTCTCATTGGAGCAGGCCATAGAGTGGATGGTCTCAGTAGCAATAACAACCCCATCCAAAATTTGTCGCCCAGCAACAAACCCACTCTGTTCCTCCGAGATCAACACTTTAAGCCACTTCTTCAATCTCTCTGCCATTAACTTCGCAATAATCTTATAAACCACATTGCAAAGGGAGATAGGCCTAAACTGAGTTAACCTATTCGCACCTTCACACTTGGGAATGAGGGCAATGAAAGTGGAATTAAGAGCACGCAACATTTGCTTGTTCCTCTGGGATTCCTGAACAACCGCTAGAAGGTCCAATTTTATGATTTCCCAGAACTCTTGGAAGAACTCTATTGGGAAACCATCCGGGCCAGGAGCTTTACCCCTCTTAATCTAAAACACAATCCCCTCCAGCTCCTCTAGAGAAATCTCCCTCATCAGATCCTCATTCGCCTCCCTGGAGACCAATTGAGGGACACACGAAAGAACCTGTTCCTCCTCGACCGAACCTCCTCGAGAATCCTCTTTGAAAAGAGCAGCAAAATACTGTGAAGCTTCAGTCATGATTTCCTGAAACGAGACAATACGATCCCCTCTGTCATTTACTAACACAGAGATAGTGTTACCATGCCTCCTAGCCTTCACAGAGTTAAAGAAAAAAGCGGTATTTTTGTCCCCTTCCTGCAACCAGTCAATCCGAGCCTTTTGCTTCCAATATATCTCCTCACGTAACTCACATTCCTCGACCACCTTCAAAGTCCTAGCCTCTTCTTTCAAAAGATCCTCCGTAACCCCAATATCCCGAATCAATCTTGTAACATTATTTAACTCTTCTTGGGCAGCGGCCTTATCATGAAAGATATTGCCGAAACACTGACGATTCCACCTTTTAAGCTGATACTTGACAAATTGAAGCAGCTTAGCAAAGATATACATTACAGTACCAAAAGCAGGTCTACCAATCCTCCACCACACACCCACTTGGTCAAAAAGAGTAGATTCTCGTAACCACATAAGCTGGAATTTGAAGGAAGGAGAACGAGGAGCACGAGCAGAGATGATGCTAAGCTTGATAGGCCAGTGGTCCGAACCCCTCCAATCCAAAATTTCAGAGGAGGTAGACCATAAGTCACCAACCCAATAACAAGAGACCAAGAACCGATCAAGCCTCTCAGCAACACAGTCATCACCAGTTCGCCTATTATTCCAAGTGAAACGACCATTTCTGGGCTGAACATCCATAAGATTTAGATCAAAAATGCTATCCCTGAGAAGCAAAGCAGAAGGCTCCAATCGAGCAATTCCACCCCTTTTCTCAGACAACTCCACAATAGCATTGAAATCCCCAGCCAGAATCCATGGGTGGAAAGGAGCCAGGCTACGAACATATCGAAGATGAGACCAAAGAAGCTGTTTACCCTGATACTCAACAGGTGCATACACATTGGAGAGGAGAATACATTCTCCAGTCACCGAGCAAGAAGCCACCAACGAAACAGCCGATCTTGAAGACAACCACCAGAGAGGGCTAATCCTCTGTGGATTCCATAAGCAAGCCACCCCCCCAGATGCACCATGAGCTCCAACACACTGACACTCACCATACTTCCACAACTTAGGTACCATATTCATCATACTCTCCACAGAAAGCTTAGTTTCCTGAAGAAAAAGAACATCCGGAGATTGATTCCTAACCAAATCACGAACAACTTTTTGTCGGGGGCCACTGTTCAAGCCCCGCACATTCCAAGATATAACAATCATTTCTGGGTACACAAGAAGTGAGAATCCAGGGGCTTAACTGCCCCTGACTCCACAAGAGTCTCCCCAGTTGACTTAATCTTTTCTAAATCCTTTTTCCTACCCAGCTTGGGTTTCTTCTCCCCAACCCCTTTCTTTAGATCCTTTTGCAAAATACCCAAGCAAGAAGAGGAACTGGAGCTCTTTCCAACTTCCACACCAGTCTTTATAGGCAAGGGAGAACCCTCTCCCTCCTTCGTCAAAGCCTCATGCACAGGATCCGGTCCAGCTGAAACAATCAACTGTTGATCCGAGTCCATCTGCCCAGCACCCGATTCCTGCACAACCTGAATAACCTCCAAAGGAGGCCCATTCTTTCCCAAACCCAAAGCTCCTTGATCCAAGTCCATCAACCCTGGATTCACTTCCTATTGGTTGAGATCATCCAATACCTCAAACCTGTTAAAAGAAACATCATCTTGCCGCTCCCCCAAAGTCCTCTTCTGCCCCCGATTTCTGTTGCGAGCTTTGACAGGAATAAATCCATCCTTAGCCATTTCATCACCCGGAATAGACCCCTTCCCCTTATCCGCCCCAGGTGGGTTGCGAGGAGTTTGACCAGAATGGGTCCCAACTGGCTTAGCCTTAGGGCACCTACGCTGCAAGTGTCCATACTCATGACAAAATCGGCACCGAAAAGGTAAAGTTTCATAGTCTATCTGTTGCACCCATGTATATGATCCTGCACTCACCTCTACAGAATCTGGCAATGGCATGCTTAAATCAATTTCTACACAAACACGGGCAAAAGTCATTACCTTTTTAAACTGCGTCTGTTACGAAGACCCAACTGGTTTACCAAGCAGTGAAGCCACCAAATGAAGGACATCCTCACGCCAACATTCGACAGGAAACCATGGCAGACGAACCCACACTGGAACCCTACTCGGGAGTTCCTCAGTCGGATTGAAACCCGTATGCCACGGCTTCATAAACAAACCCACTTGGTTATAGAAATAGGGACCCCCCTCAAAGATCCTATTCTGATCGGCCATGCAATCAAATGAAACCATAAAGTAATTATTAGCTAGGAGTCTAATCTCCATTTCTCCTTCTGGCTACCAAGTCCTCTGAGCCCAAGATTCCAAAAATTGCAACGAGATCCTTAAACCCATAAACTTGCAGTAAAAGGAGTGTTTCGAATAATACTCAATATCATCCGCCAACAACTCCATCGGGATAACCAATTTCGGTCTCTCCTTACATCTTTCCAAACATCCATTAATTTTTGTAACTCTAGGTCCTCCAGACAGTCCAAAACTATTCATCTCCTGGTTTGAAGCAAATAGAGTATTATCAAAAACCTTTGTCCCCTGTGACGATGGTTTAGAGCCAAAGGCAAGCCGGAAATCCATCCCAGGTCTACCCCAGATGAATCCCCATGAGACAGGAATCCAAGACAAGAGCTCAAGTGGGCATGCAAGCCTTCGAGACGAGAAAGAACAGATAGCACCCTTCACAAAGCAAAGCAAATTCCCTCGGGCACCAAACCACAGCCCACCAAAATTCAAGAAAAATGGACAAAAGGTAGCTCCACCCCAAACTGAGGCACCACTCAGCATGAAAAAAAAATAGCACCGCACCAAACCCTACTCTCCTCACCCAACAAACGAAGCCCCACACGGATCTTTCCAGAAGATAGCACTTTCCTGAGAACCGACACACCAAAACTCGCCACCACACCACCCGTTGTAGAGAAATTGCCCGACCACACCAATCGGCAAGCAAAGGACTCCTCCAGCGTGCAGCAAAGGAACCTGACCCCACAAGAAAGGCCAACCAGGCCCCAACTTCGCCCCAAACACAGACAAAACCCCCCCTCCTGCGCACAGTCAATAGAGAACAAAAAGCGAGCTGTGGCATCTGACGCCTCTAGTTCTACCAAGGAAGTATTATGAGAGAGATCCGGGCTTATCAAATTCATTCACATCATCGATGGATTCGCTTCATAATATGCTTTGGTTTTATTATGTATTTGTTTTTTAGTTTTATTAACATAGGTTTTTAATCGAAAGAAGGTTTCTCGCTCTACACGTGGAAAAAAAATAGCGCATTATCACTCATTATTTTTGAAAAATATGAGCTACTCCAAATATTGAAGGCGTCCTGATCCAACAAACAAATAAATAAATTGATATATACAAAAGGTTTAATGCTATATGGTCGCCATGTCTAAAATTTGTAATTATTCTGACTTCAAATTTGATTTTCAACAAAAAATATTCAATAAAAACTATCTAACCAAGTGGAAGCACTAGATACCTGAGTTACAAATCTAAATTCAAAAGCACTAGAATTTTATCCCCATGGAAAAAGTTGTGTTATATCGATGTCACTTTTAAAATGTTGTTTTTTTGAAACCATTGGAAATGGAAGAAGTGCAATCGATTCCAAAAATTTTGAATTTTTTTTAGAATCTACAAACAAATGTAACGACTCTAGTTTACATCATCTACAAATTCCTAATGGTTTAGCCAAGTATAGTGTCTCCGAATGCAAGGTTTAGTTAAAATAATAATTTCTTGTCTAGTTTTGGCCAAAATTGTAAAACCACTATCGGGATCACCCTACACCATCTCTAATTCTGATCTCTCATCCATGGAATGCAAAGCCTCTGATAATGAAATAAAGGTGATTATTTTCTCCTTCAATCCCTCCAAAGCTCCTGGTTCTGATGGGTTCCCCCCATTTTCTTCCAAAAATACCAAGAAATTGTTGGATCGGATGTGATCAAAGCTGTTAGAGAATTCCAATCCTCTGGAAGCATCCTCAAGGAGTTTAATAACACTTTCATCATCCTTATTCCCAAAAAAGTTGGGGCCAACAAATTATCTAAATTTAGGCCTATAAGTCTCTACAACACCTTCTACAAGATCTACTTTAAATTGCTTGTTAATAGAATAAAACCTTTCCTGGATACTATGATCCATACTACTCAAAAAGGTTTTTTGCTGGGTAGGAAAATCACTGATGTTGTCCTTATGGTCCACGAAACCCTCCATTTGATAAGCAAAAGCAACAAGGAAAGCATGGCCTTCAAGTTGGATATATCAAAAGCGTATGAAAAAGTTTATTGGAGCAATTCTTTTTGAAGTTTTGCAAAGATTTGGTTTCAAAGGTAGAATTCTCAATTTGATAAAGGGTTGTGTTTCCTCCCCTAAGTTTTTGGTGGTCATAGATGGTTCTCCACATGGTCACTTCTCAGAATTTGGTGGATTAAGGCAAGGAGATCCTCTTTGCCCCTACCTCTTCATCATGATGGCAGAGGTTCTTGGACATAAAATAGTGAAAGGTATTTCATATTGCAACCTAAAAGGATTCTCTCCCTCATCCACCTCCCTATCGGTGTTTGACTGTCTTCTTGATTTGGATTAAAGATGACCTCAAGAATCACTTGGCTACAAACCTATTGGGGAGAGCCAAAATGGTGGATCAAAGATTTAATTCAATGTTGATTGTGTGTTTGGCGTGTTGATGATGTGAATTTGAATGAGTAATTTCTAAATGCAATGATCTAATTATGAAAATTGGATGCAGACAAACAAATTCAAGTTCTAGAAATGAGAAAGACACAAATACACCTGGTATGTAAATTTGAGCTTGATCTTGCTAGTCTAGGGTGCAATATGCCGTAGACTGTCCTTTTTTCTCATATATGAAAATGCAAGCTTCAAGACACCAATTTGTAGCTTCTATCCTCTAGGTGTTGTCAAAACTTCATTTGTTGATGAGAAAATACAGATTTTGTGACTTGTCAACTTGTAGGGTTAGAGTGAATGAATGAACAAGTAGCCTTCAATCTTCCTTCAACTCACTTTAGATTTACAATCTGCACACATGAGAAGAGAGAAGGGTTATGCCATATATGGGCTTGCCTAAGGGTAAAAGCACAAATTTGTGTCACACTTTCGGCCAAATAAATAGTTCCGAGTGAAATATTTTAAATTGGAAAAGTTTCAGCCGAAACCATTTCGTGCATACGTGGCACATAGGGTTTTAGAATCCAAAAATATAAATATTTCCCTTTGCCGCTTTCAAATTGGCTTATTTTATGTGTAGGGTTTCTATAAAAAGGGTTTTGGCCAAAACCCTTTTATAGAAACCCTTTCAACTAAAACTGTTTATGTGGCATCCTAGTTGACAACCAACTCAACTTTTTTCTGAATTTTATGAAACTTTCAACTTCAACTAAGTATTTCTTTAGTCAAAATGATGTTTAAAAAAAAAGGAAAAATACCTTTTTGTAGAGCTCGAAGTGGTGAATCCGAATATGTATTTTTTTTTAATATTTTGATTAGTTTTAATATATTTTATTTTTAAAATAATGCAAGTAGATTGTTATTAAAAAGAAGAGTGGTCGATAAAAATTAAAAATATTTAAACATATATATATTTTTAAAATGGGTAGATTAATTGCAAGAAGTTAAAAGAGAGGTGATTAAAAATTAAAATATATGGGGCGCACTAAGAGGAGAGTCTTCTTCAAAAGGGTATAATTTATTTTTTGAAAATGATTAAAAAAAAACAATAGTTGATGTCCCATGAAAATTGTCAAATTCTAACAATTTGACTTTAAAATGTTATTACGAGAAAAATATACATCAAAATTTGATTTTTTTTTTCCATGCATTAGATATTGAAGTTACCTATTTGGAGAAAAAATTAGAAAAATGAAGTTTTTTTTTCAATTTGTTTTAACACGACGACTAGAGTAGTCACTTTTATTCTAAAATTTTATCATTCCAAATCTGTTAGAATTGATAAAAAAATAATGAAAACAATTTTTTTAAAAAATGAAACTATAGGAATAAACTTCATTAAAAGTTCTATATTTCATTAGCTGACATCATTTTGAAATTCAAAACATAAAGGCCACTTTTATGTGGTTGAAATTCATAATTTTTTTTGCTGTTGGCCGATTCCTTTAGAAAGTGACACAGGTTTGTACTTTTACCCCTAAGTCAAACCCTGTGTTGGTATTTCTACCACCACAATGACAAATTATGATAAAAGAGAGTGTATCCTTGGATGGATAAAGGCTAATTGACAAATAAGTAATGAATTGACAACTTGCTGCAACTCACTACTTAGATCCAATCTCCTTGATGGACTAAAATCACACTCATCACCTTCGATGATCGATTGTTGCTTGATTTGCTTTGATTTGATGACCTACAAGTGTTAGTGAACATAAAAAAAAATGCATGCAAAACATACGAAAATTTTTACATGACACGACATGATGCTTGAATGATGAAGTGTTGCAATAATCTTGATAATTCTGCTCTTGATTGCTTTTAGAAATATTAATTACTTCTCCAAAATTGCTACCTCACTCAAATGGTGAAAATACTGTATTTATATGTAACTTATCTAATTTCTTGAAAATGGTGAAAATACTGTATTTATATGCAACTTATCTAATTTCTTGAAAATCAAATATTGATAGCCAACATTTGAAATTGGAATTAAAAATAATAAATTACTGGCATCGACATGTTCAAATTTAGGGCCAAATTAAGCAGTGTGCCCTACACTAGATTCTTGCTTTTTAGGAATCAAAATGTTAGGGGAAAAATATTAAATACATAATTAGGTCCAAACACATAAGGGGTCAAAACCTAGTGTGAAATTGTCAAAGGGTGACAATTTTGATGCTACATTTAGCCCCCACTTTATTGAGAGTATGAACTTACGCTCAAACTCACACTAAGTAAGAATATGTCAAGAGGGGTTTAATTATCTAAATATTGACAAGATAGGATGATGTTGAATCTAGGGGATGTGCTAACCCCTAGGATTTAAGATCATATGGCAAGACACCATGAGGACAAATGAACACACATATATGAAATGTAATATAGCATGACAAGCCCAAAGCATACATCACAACACATAACATAACATGAACACAAACATGAAGCAAAACAATACAATTTAAACACAAACATAACACATAAAAGGAAAATAACAAAACACAAACACAAGGTTAGTACTAAAAAGATTTGAGTCGATTAGGCAAAGAGGCCTCAATCTTAAATTTGTCTCAAGTACCAAATGTCATATTTCAAATGTATGTTAGACGAAGATAGTGCTTTCATAAGGGATAGAAAAGTGCGTTATGCTAATCCATTCATGAGCTACACAGATCCACTAGCTAACAAGCTGTGTTATGCTAAGTCCCCATACAATATGATGGGTTCCACAAGGTTAGCAAGTTGTGTCATGCTAGGTATCTCATGATACACATGGCTCCACTGGCAAGCAAGTTGTGTTATGCTAGGTGGCCATGTTAAAAGGTGCTCAAGTTCATGAATCAACAAGTTGTGTTATGCTAAATCCATGGGTTGTCTTACAAATCACGCCTCAGGGAACACATAAAGTGTAATGTCACAAGGAACCATTTAACGTCACAAGGGAGGAAAATCACCTTAGGGGGTGTACAAAGTTTAACATTGTGGGGGACAAAAATAAAAAAGCCACACCTTAGAGGGCGTTATAAACACCACCACCACCAAAGGTGCATGCCAATAAATAGATCATAAAATGTCAAAGGACACTACTCAATACATGGAAGGTCACACCTTAGGAAGTATCACACATGACACCACCGCTAAGAGAGGAAAAATTGTGGAATGAAGGGTCACACCTTAGGTAGTACGAAGCATAGTAATAACACAAAATTGACATAACATGCCTTGGTAAGTAACACTTTTAGGGGGTATCAAGCCTAATACTACCACAAAGAGGACCACCAACATAGATTGAGAAGTACACACTTTAGTGAAAATCCATGTGATATTACTACTAAAGAAAACGAGGTCACACTTTGAGGAGATGTATGATATCATCACTAAAAAGGGATCATTTATATAAAATAATTGTAATATGCAAGGTAATATGCCCCCCCTTAAAATGTTAGTGTACTTGCTACACTAATATTTTAAGGAGATAATGGAATATAAAGGATCCCTTATACAAAGGAATACACCTTATGAGAGACTAAATACCTCTTTCCCCCCAAGTGTAAGAGCAAAGGCGAGCCTATATGGATTGTGTTGCATTGCTCCTTAGTGATAAGATATGATTGCACAAAACATCTTGTGCCTCCATGTATGGTAATGAGTATCTAATGATACTACAACTACCACATAATGAGGAGCAAATCCATAGCTATTTAATTTATCATCTTATCATATTCATCCTTACAAGGATCCATGTAATCTAATATATTCTTTAAAGTATGACATTCATTAGTAGCATTACCAAATAATCTATGATGCGCACAAAAGGATGAAATTTTATTCCTATGTTGATGTAAGCGTATGAATTCAATTGATCAAATAACATTGAAACAAAGCATTTAAACAAGAAATTGATCAACTAAAAGCAATACTCCAATGAAATTTAGTAAACATAGTCAAAATAATTCAAATAACATCATAGAAGTATAAATTATAAACAATTGAATCAAATAACTAGCAAACCTTCAATCCCATTGTGGATTGAGTGCAATTTGAGTGATGGTATGGATGTGGATTGCTCAAATTCACCTAATCCATGTTGATTTGCAAAAGCTTGATGATGATTGATGAAGTTGATTCACACAAAAGGCTCTCAAATTGCTCATGAATGGGTGATCAATTTAGGAGAGTAACTTTGCATAATATGTGTCTCCCATTTGATATGAAATGGTTTGATATTTAGCTGATAGGCTATTACGTGGGGGAACCCCATTGAGATCTCCTCCAGTCTGATGCCGGTGGGGAGAACTTAACAACAAAACAAAATCGGTCTGTGGTCATTACCTTGTTTACGGAAAAAGGAAAATTTGTAATCTAATCAGCTTATTGGTGTAAGTATTGCACCTCATTGGGGTGCAAGTGCTAGTTATATATTTCTAAGATATGGATCAATGGTCATGATTCAAAATTCTAATCAATGGATGAAAATGGATGAGAGATGAAGACACAAATCAAGAATTGATCAAAAGGTTGATAATCCATGAGACATGGATCAATGATTAGATCAAGGGTTCATACTCTTTGAGAGATTCAACAATATCCCATAATTTTAGGAATTATGTTGGAGTTATTTTGAGTTGGAGGGAAGAATTTGAATTTGAAAAAAGAATATTTAATGTGGAACATTCTTTATGTAAGTTGGAGGATTGAAGGAAAATTAGTCAATTAAACAATTCATGAAAATCATTTTTCAAAGAAATAAGAGCTTTAATTAAATAATTATGAATTCTTTAATTAAGTGGCCCGATTAGTGACATTTAATTAAATAATATTGACATTATTTAATCAAAAGGGGAGAAAATGATGAATTAATCAAATAACCTTTATTATTTAATTAATAGGAGAATAAAATGAATTTAACTAAATAATTTGACATTATTTAATCAAATAGAGGAATGAGGTGAATTATGCTAGAAATGGTGTTAATAAGCGAAATCAGATGTGTGATATACTTATGACATTTTTAGGTGTCTACATTTGCCCCTCTTTGAAGTGAGGTATTTGTTGCATTGCTTCAAAGAACTGATACTGCACAGATCAAAATTTAAATCTTTTTCTCGAAGGAATGTTGGTGTGCTGCACCTCAAGAGATTGAGTGGAAAAATTAATTTTTAGGTCAAGCTCATGACAAAGCTATGAGAGTGGTTTGGTTGAAAAGAGGATGAAAAATAAGTCTCAGGAGTCTCAAATGTTTACTCTAATGCATAAAAATGCTAGAAAAATGAGTTTGAAGGTCAAAACCTTAGGTTTGGCAATGCATATATGTGAATTTGGGTGAATTTCCAACTCATTTGCACATTTTTCTTTAGATAAATTGAGATACTTTGAGAGATTTTGGTGAGATTCTTGGGACTACCCCAGGATATGACACATTGTTCATAGAGAACAGACCAATCAAGCTTATTGATCTGACGGGTGGGGATGCAAGAGGGTAGATACAATGAGGTAGAGGTGGAAGGAGATGTGGACAAGTTCACACACAAGTACCACCTGCTATTCCACAATGTCATGTTCCACCATTAGGGCTACCACTGCATGTGTAGTAGCATTGGGAAATAGTATCGGTAGGTCAGGTAGACAAGAGAGTACATATTTTGACTCAGGAGAGAGATCAAGCCTGCCAAGAGCAGGATCAATGAACAATTAAGAGAGATAAGTGGATGGTTGAAAGGGACCATACCTATTAGGAGAGGGATGGGTACAAACAGAAGCAGGATAAGCTTTGCGCTTAGTTGGATGCCGAGGTTACCAGGAGGCAACAACTAGAGGTTTAGCTGGGACAAGAGACTACTCATATACATCAATTGGATGCCATAACTCAGGCCTAGGGCGATTTGATCTCAACCACTAGATATGCACAAGAAGTTGCAGAGGCATCATATTACTGGACTATCTAGGTTCCCTCTCATAGGCAGAAGCCTAGTTCTTTCTAGAGGAGTGCTATAGCTCCTAGCAGATTAGTGGGTGGTCTATCAGTGGGTCAAATAGGACATGGTGGTCCCTCAAGTGGAGATAAGATACCATCAAGACGATTTCCATCACACTGACCTGATGCTAATAGATAGGATTAGGGGAGCTGAGGATAGCTATGTATAGCTATTTTTTATGTAGACCTTATGTATATCCATTCATTGGCTTTTTTGATAGTCTCATGTATATTTTTGAGATATATCACACACTTGACATGTATCATGACATTCATTTTTTGGATAGATATATAAGATGAGCGATTTATGATGTGATTATTACATGGTGTTTATATATGCTTTGATGTTTTATGATGTTATGTATGTGTGGAGTAATATGTTATGATGTTCATGATATGGTATTTGATATGATTGTTTCTAATGATCTATGGATGCAGGATGCATGAAATGGATGATCTCTTTTTTTGTACTTTTTTTCATGACATATGATGATTATAGAAGATGTATGCTGACAGTTTGTGGATGCATTTATATATATTATTTTTGTTGTATGTCATGATACTAGGTGGAAATGTTAGCATGGATAGAAGTAGAAGAATGAGATGGATATTGATTAGCATTGATTATTGAGATTGATTCAGTATTTTGACAAATCTATGATCTATTCAAGAATTTATTGGATATGTGATGAGATATGATAGATGATATTTGCTTTTTCTCCTTAGGTAAGGCTTAATTTCATCATAAAAATTCTTATTTGATAAAGTAGATAGACATGATGCATGAAGGTATTGAGGACTAGGATGACGTACCTAATGCATGGACTTTGACCCTACAAACATATAGGAGTATTCTTGTTCATACTCGAAATACAAAAAACTTGTTTGATCATGTGAGAAAATAAAGCCATCAAATTAAGGAGACTAACACACAAAATAAGTTAGATGATCTCAATAACACATGAAACAACAATTTCGTTAGGGTTAGGGTCAGGTAAAAAATTGAAAATCTAAGAACTTTGACAAAATGAACCAGGAACATAAAAATAGTACAATAGTGGGCCTGTTATCTGTGATAGCGGTTCTGTACTTGGAATGACTATGGCTCAGTCTGATAGTGTCAACGAAAAAAGTGCAACAACGGTTCAAAATAGAACAATAGTAGCTTTGTTTAGGACGATAGCGGCTGTGAAATGATAGTCCAAATACACAATTAGAAACCTACAAAATAGAAGGGACAATAGTGACCTTTCTCAACAATAGTGGTCAGATTTAGGATGATATCAGCTAGATTTAGGATGATTGTGACAAAACAATAGCAACAACTGCGTTCATATTTTAAGATGATAACATCCCAGTTAGCAAAAGCGATTCCTGTAAAAGACGTCAGCGACCCAGAACCTACAACTACTCACAAAACTTGATGAAAACATTAGAGTAAAGGACCTAGGTCCCACCGGACGTGCCATAATGTGTAAGGGGAATATGGATTAATAGATTTAGTAATAATGAATGAATTCAAATCAGTTCAAAACAAGATAACAAGGACCCACTTACCCATGAAATGTAATTGCAAAGCGTAAGAATCCAAACAAGCAAGGTTAACATATAAGTGAGTGAAACACATAATGAATTCAAAAACTATAATCATACCATCCCATGGTTGAGTGTATTCGTGTTGAAAATGGATGTTGGATTGCTTGATTCAACACGAAGCCTCCACGATTGTAAAAGCTTGATAAGAATGATGATCTAGTATGCAAGTATATGTTTTCTCAGTTTGCTTCAATAGTCAATCTAACATGACCTTTCTACAAATTCTTTAGATTTTTTTAATTATGAGAAGGATGAAGGTTGGTTCATAGATATACAATTTTCAGACGAACGATCAAGATTCAATAATGAAAGATTAGGATCAACGGTCGAGGACCATTGAGAGGAAATATATTGATTAATTAACTCATCTGATTAATCCAATTAAGGGATTTAATTGGATAATCAGTGGGATTGGAGAAAGTAGATTTAGTGTTTAGTTAGATTAGAGTAATCGGTGGGATTGGGAAATTAGATTGAGAAATTCGTTGTCATGATTTATTCAATCAAGATATGCGAGGATGATTTAATTATTTTAATAATTAATTAATTTTGAGAGGAATGTGCAAGATGTGTTTGAATTTAATAAATAAAGGTATATTTATTAATTGACCATGTTGAGTGATTTTTGGGAAATTGAATAATTGATTTAATTATTCAAATTTGGAAGGGAAAGTAGATTAATTAAATAATTAATGTTAACTATTTCATTAATTTAGAAGAGTAATTAATGTTAGTGGCATAATTAAATAATATGTGTTTATTTAATTAATCAGGAGGAATAAGGCTAAATTAGATGACGATATAGTGAATTAATTAAACAATTTGGTACTATTTAATTAATAGAGGAAAATAGGGTTATTGATGTAATTAAAGAAGTGAAATGCAATAGTGATAATGAAAGTGATGCCAATAATAGCAAAAATGCAATTTAGGATGTATGATATGTGTTAAGCAATTTTTACATGTCTACAATACTATGCAAAAACTTGAAAAATGATGTTTTTGAATGTGAATTTGAATTCAAACAATGCACTAATTTTGACAAACTAACCTTAATATGAACAATTGTAGAAAACATAAATTCTAGAAATTGAAACAACAAACTGAATGCAGGAATATAGAATGCAAAAACAGTGTTTTCAATGCTTAGAAATGCAGAAAAATCCCTAATCATG
The DNA here is from genome assembly GCA_007258455.2 of Sequoia sempervirens. Classification (NCBI taxonomy): domain Eukaryota; kingdom Viridiplantae; phylum Streptophyta; class Pinopsida; order Cupressales; family Cupressaceae; genus Sequoia; species Sequoia sempervirens. The sequence continues at coordinate 12,707 of VDFB02280517.1, read as the reverse complement.
GACTCATTTTCCCATGGGCGAATGGGTCTTGCTTCAGGGTTTGTAAAAATTAATTTACAGATTTATGAGTTTGTGTTTATGGTTTTAGATTATGGGTGCAAATAGGTAATTACAATTTCATATTTCTAGAAAATCAAATCTAAATGCAAGTGAAAAATGATGCTAAATGACAAGCAAAAAGACCTAATTTGAGATGCAATTTTGATTCAATTTTCTGATGTAAATGATTGATCATGTAGTGTTATGTAAACACTATGCAAAATTACTAAGATTTTTGAATTTTCTAGATTTTAAAGAATGCAAAAATGCAAACCTAAAAACCTAAATGAGATGCAAACTAATTCAAGTAAACAACCCTAAATGAGATGTAAATCAATGCAATGCAAATAATGAAAATCCTAGATCTAGGGTTGAAATGGACTCCAAAATCAGAAAGTTATGATGCTCAAAAATCAGGTTCAGCAAAATGAAATGAAGGAAATAGGGTTGATTAATTTGAAATAGTAACAAGGGGGTATGATGGACTCTATCTTCCTCTATTTCATTAGGAAATGATGTCCCCACAAAGAATTGACTAAAAACCCTTAGGTGAATCAACTTAATATGAGGATATTCAGATTTCCTTATGCTTGAGGACGAGGTACAAGGTTGAACAACATTTTTGGGAGAAAAACTAAAAATAGAAAATCAACCTAATTATGCCAATTCAAACTTGCAACAATAATATAAAGCTCAATATTAATAGAAAAAAAAACTTTTGAGAGATTTGAGAAGGTTTGAGTGATGTTTACCTGTCACCAAAAGGAAGTTTCCAGAGGCAAACTGGGTCTCATTCACCCATGGGTGAATGGGTATTTTGTTAGGGTTTTCAATCAACTTTTGGGAGCCTTTGATACTGGTCAGTTGCTTTTGATTTATCTAGGTTTCAGTGTCAGAAATTTGGAAATTAGATCTATAGGTGAGATTCTGTGATTTGACAACTTTGATAACTTTTGCAACTTTGACAACTTTTCCAATCTTGCTCTTCAAGATGTCTTCAATCCTTCTTCAACCTAAGATTTGCAACACAAATACAAGAGGGAAGAATTATTTATTTTTTGTGAATGGGAGTTTTCCTTGGTCAAACCCCATTTGGGTAATTAAACCTTGAATTGAAATAATGAAAATGTGAAAAGAATGATGAATGAACAATGCAATGTTGCAACTCACCCAACCCTTGAATAAGACTTTGAAATTATGCAATATTGATCTTGATCTTGCATGAAATGGTTTCAATGGAGGTGGATCTTGATGCTTGAATTGATGCTTTGTATACTTGACTTGAATCTTGAAACCTACATCACAATGTTAGCTCCAAGAACATGCATGATGCAAGAAGACTTTGACATGATGATTAGATCTTTATTGTTGCAATAAATCACTGATTATTTTGTTCTTGAATTCTCTTGATCATCAACTTTATCTCTTGTAAAATCGCACTTGAAATCTCATAAAAGTTCTCTTGTAAATCTAGGTGAAACTTAGAAAATAACCTTGTATTTATAGGTATGTATCCTTAATTTCCTGAAATTCAAATAGTACAAGCTGACATTGAAATATGGATTTGGGCACCTTAAAATATTTCCAAAAACATATTTTAAATTTAGGTTCAAAGGCCTAGGTAGGACCCATTCACCCATGGGAAAATGGGTCCTAGGTCCCTATTCCTAGAACACATATTGCTCAAGGTAAAGTGTTATGTGAACATGACATTAATTATTGTCAGGATTCCCCTTGGAAAATGTAATTTATTAGGCTTGTAGATGTAAAATAGGGCTTATTAAGACTTAATTAAGTCCAATTTAATTAGAAGGGCCCAAACAAAGTGTGAAAATGTAAATGGATACATTTTTCTACACTACATTATCGAAGTGAGAAAGATAGTAGATTTTAGATATCAATAGTGGTACTTAAACGTGGAATTGAGATTGTGTTGATCAACCTTTGCATACATAAATACATAGTTTCCCAATTTTAAATTTAAACTATTTATATTGTAATTCCCATTATACTTGATTAATGTAAATATTCCTTAAGCATAAAGTATAAATAAGTAAATAGAATTTTTATTGAAGCTATGTTAAGAATTGAAGTTCATATTGATTTCCTTTAAAATAAGATACTCAGTGGTTTTAGTTTTATCCTCTCTTTAATAATTTCACTTTCTTAGCATGATTAATCAACAATTTATTTATTTTCTTTACTTGTTTACTTGTATTTTTACAAAACATGTACATGTTTTGGCTTGCACAAAGCACGTACTTGTTGGAAATATGAAAGAACAATAACCCAAATGAAGTTGCACACACTTCAAAGGATCAAACCATGAAAGAAACCATCCACATGAATAAGAAAGTGTTGCAACATGAGCAAGAAGACAAGTTGATCAAATGATGATCTGTGATGAATTGATTTGGTATATCTAGAATATGAATTACAATGTACAAGCACCTTGTTTATATAGGCAAGGTGAGAGGAGGTAGGATAACCACCTTGGATGAAAAAATAAAATGCCTAATGCATAATTTTAAATGCATAACAAAAATATTAAATGCCTAGATAACTATAAGCTAATTATTGAGACATGGCCCCATTATAACTAGTTTCTAGAAATGACACCTTGGAAACTTAACTCCTAAGTAAACTAATAATGATGTGAATAGGTCCTCACTAATAACTAGTTAGGAAATAACCCCATTCACACCAACACCCCACCATAAGTACAACTTAGGCAGTGTAGTTATTATGCAAATGATATAAATGCAATATGGGTCCTAGCAACAAGGCCATGTTAGGTACCCATGTACAACTAATCAATGCAACTAATCTCTCACAAACATAGTAAAGGAGAAAATCCAATGGGAAGAAAACTCCTCTCCAAAAGAGAGAAAAAAGAAAATAAAAGAAAATCATGAGGGGAAGGATGGAGGACTCTATAATTGCCCCCAAGTACACCATCTGTCACATATATACATAATAATCAATAGCCCCCTCATAAGAGGGAAAGAGAGAGACTATGTAGCCCCCCCATAGTGTGTAATCGTCTGTAAAAATAGTAAGTTCCTGAAGACAAAGCATGATCCAATGTCGACAAACAACTTGTCTCCCTTTTGGAAGAAACAAAACCAAGTACAACTGCATGAATGCTTCCCACTCCAAATAGGAATTGGTAGGAAAAGGAATCCATATGTATGATAATGATGATGTCTTTGAAAGTTGCTCATGTGTCTCCTTTGCCACTGAAGATGAAGATGCCACAATCAAATCAGGTACATGCCCAATCAATGAAGAAGGTGAAAAATTGAGACTATGTGGAAATTGATGTTGAACAAGATCCAAAGATAAATATGGTTTGACAATAGTTGTGCAATGGTTGTCATCAAATTGGAGAGGTAACCCCTCAAATGTGTCATCTAAATCTAAAATGTGAGACTCCACAAAAAAAAAGATGCAATGCCTGTCAAATAAGAATCCCAATCAGGAAGACAATCAAATACTTGTTATAATAAATCACGAGATGTGCTCAATGAATGGTCCCGCTGAACATGAATGATGGAAGCCTCAATCAATGAATCTGTACGAGGAATCATTGAAGGTGAAGATACATCAATTGTATCTGATGGAGAAGAAGGAGCGTCTGAAAAACCCTTGACATCCTTATATGAAGATTCAAAATAGTTTGACTCCTGCATAGTATCATGATCATAGGGTATCCTATCTGAAGAATGAAGAGGCACATGACATTATGAAACATGATCATCAAGGAATGGTGGAGTATCAGGAGCTCCATATAGCTCCCAAATTTTAGTCCAAAGAGTATGAGGATAATCACAATGATCAATACCTTTCAAATTGTCATCATCAACACGCATTACAATAACCTCTAAGACATCATACCTTCTACAACTCCAAGAAATTTTTTGGATACCTTTATTTGGAGAGGGAACAAAACCATACAAATGTGACAATAATTGAAGTGACTGGAGATGGTTTATGATGCAATCTCTCCATTCTTTATAGTTTCCCCTTTCCAACATAATCAGTGAAGGATGAAATGAAAACCCCATAATGAACTATGATTGATCTCCAAGATTACAAAGAAATTGACCTTCAACAGCAATTTGAAACTCCCAAATATGATGCAAACTGAAAATGAAGCCTCCCAATGAAAATAAACCTTCTCCAAATTGCAATATGTCCAAGTTATCAAGTAAATGCCTCAAATTGCAAAAAAAAATAGAATATACCTAGGGCTGAATCTAAAAAAAGTAGATGGACAAAATGATAAAGCTCTAAATCACCTTCACAATGCTGTTGGAATCTCCAAAATCTGACAAACTGGTGAAAAGATACGAGCTAGGGAGTCCAAAAGGAAGCATTTACTTCAATTGGCTATAATTTGTATTGGTAGAAAAATATGGCAAAATAGTTTGCACCATTATGAAGTACAAAAAACCATCTTTCCGTTGATATCTTGTTTCTGAAAATTTGATATTATGACAAAAAATTATGCTTCATTGAAGAAATCTACCCAATTAGGGCCAATAGGCTAACTAGGTGCAAAAATCAAGCACTCTGGGCTTAAAAAACAGGCCCCTAGTCATTGATATGACCAGGGGGTGGACACTAGCAAAAATGAAATCAATCGTCAGGCAGAGTGGTGGTGGGGCGGAGGGATGGCAGTGGTTGGGGCAGCGTCGCTCACCAAGTGGAGCCCTTGGTTCCAAAGGAGACCATGCGCTAGGCTAGGAGACTACAATGGTCAGTGAAGAATTGAATGGTGGTTGGTAGTGTATTGAATGGTGGGCAGATAACTAGTGGGAAGACTTGGCCGCTCAAATGCATGAGCCGACAATTTAATAAATGCCTCGGTCAAACCAATACTTTGAACACATCGACTACCTTGACAATGAAGTTTGCATATGAACAAGATCTTGTACCTGGGCTTCAAAAATAAATGTAGTCTGCAAATTTAAAATATTTTAATCAAATATTTTGCCGATAAATAATATTTAATTTTTCCAAAAAAAAAGAACCCGTAGAAAAATAACTTGAACCCCAATAATTTAAACCACCAAATAAAATATTTTATCTACAGATTTAAACAAAATAATATGCCCCCAATAAAAGTTGTCTGATCACATTTTTTTAATATTGCCTTTCGACAATTTTAAATTCTGACAATAAATATATGCCGACTAGAAATATTAATCAAACCCCAAATAAATATTTCATCCAACTATGAAATATTTTTTCCAAACTATAGAAATATTGCCCAATAGAATATTTTTTAACTCGCTAATAGGATAATAATGTTGCAAAAATAAGTTTACCAATGAAAAGGGGGGAGGCTTTTTTCTTCATAGGACCATATGATTCGTATAGTTTAAAATTTTTCCAACTACTTGAGAAAACCTTTGATGGCTCCAAATCAAAGATGTCAAATTTTGACAACCGAATAGGTGTTCATAGGGTGTTTGGACCTCCTGATCACAATGGTAGGGTCAGATCTAACCCAATGTGCTTTAGAAATCAACAACCTCCCGGATGATGACAACTAGCCCTTTATGCAAACCCTTCAACCTGCAATGAAAATATCCCCAACTCAACTTTCCAATACGAGATGGATTTTCTATGACCTATGCTCTGATACCATGTTGGAAATATGAATGAACAATAACCCAAATGAACCTGTGGACACTTTAAAGGATCAAACCATGAAAGAAACCATCCACATGAACAAGAAAGTCTTGCAACATGAGCAAGAATACAATTTGATCAAATGATGATCTATGATGAATTAATTTGGAATATCTAGAATATGAATTATAATGTACAAGAACCTTGTTTATATAGGCAAGGTGAGAGGAGGTAGGATAACCACTTTGGATGCAAACATTAAATGCCTAATGCATAAGTAAAATATTAAATGCCTAGATAACTATAAGCTAATTAATGAGACATGGCCCCATTATAACTAGATTCTAGAAATGACACCTAGGAAACTTAATTCCTAAGTAAACTTATAATGATGTGAATAGGTCCTCACTAATAACTAGTTAGAAAATAACCCCATTCACACCAACAGTACTCGTTTTGTCTTGCACAAAAAATGTACGCGTTTTGTCTTGCACAAAACATGTATGTGTTTTGTCTTGTACAAAATATGTACGTGTTTTGACTTGTACTTAGGCTTGGATGGTTCATTTGCCTCATTTTCATGTGATTTTTTCCTACATTCTCATTTTCGACTTGCTCATCATTAGGTTTACACATTATAAATCAAATCTTAGTAAAATTACCACCATAATTTTACACGTCTTCTAAGCTTTGTAACCATACAACTTTTTTTAGATTTGAACTACATTAACACATTTATTTTTAAGTTCTTTAATTAATGTTTCCATAGTTATTAGAGACATATGTATTGATTTTTTTTAATAACTTTTGACCTACTTGTCCAAATTTTTTAAAAATAAAAATAATATTGTTCTACACTTCATTCTTTACACAATGGAAACAAATTACATTTTTTATTATTTTGGTGCAGGATGATCCCACAATAGTGGTTTACAATTTTTGGCCAAATTGGACATTGAAATTATTATTTTAACTAAATTCACATTTGGGCACCTATAGCGGCTAAATTGGCAGAGAATTTTAAGATGATTCTGGAAACTAGAGTCTTGTCACATTTTTTACGTAGATTCTAAAAAATTTTTCAAAATTTTTGGAATCGGATTGCACTTATTTTTCTATCTCCCACAAAAACTAGTTTTTTTTATAAAACAACATTTTTAAAAAGTGACACACACTATATAATGCATAACTTTTTTTCCATGAAGGATGAAATTCTAATTCTTTGAATTTAGATTTGTAACTCGATATCTAGTGCTTCCACTTGGGTTAGATAGTGTTTTATTGAATATTTTTTCCTTAATCAAGTTTCAAAGTCAGACCAATTACAATTCAAACATAGGCGGACTATATAATGCCTAACTTTTTTTGTATGTATCAAAATTCATTTTTTTTTGTTGGATCAAGGACTTCAATATCTGGTGCACTCATATTTTTTAATTTTTGTTTTTGATAATCTTCTATTTTTCCACATGTGAAGAACAAAGAAATTCATTTTCGATGAAAAACCTGTTTAATAAAACTTAAAAAACAAATACATAACAAAACCAAAACATATTAAAATTATATTCATTGGATGGCTTCGTTCCCAGTACTTGATTCAGTTAGGTTTTGAAGACTCCTCCATTTCATCCTCCTTCGAGGCTTCAAAGCGTAAAAAATTATGTTTTGTGTTTTAGGGAGAATATGAGGAAGAGTTACGTCACGAACCTAGGGGTCCAATGAACAGGGGACCGTTCAAACGGGGTGAACCCCTTCAAGAGCCTCATTTTTCTTTTTTGGTTTTGAAGCGAAATGTGGGCCCCGGTAATTAATGGGTTGGCTCAGACCTTTCAAACTTGTAGATTTCATTAGTAGCTAAAACCAATTTTTTTTTCCGATGGGGTCATTTTTTCTCGGTTTTCCTTCCTCCATAAAATTGTAAACCACTATTGTGGCTTCACCTTTCAAGTTATGTGACGTGCACGCCCAGTGATGTGATTTTCAAGATACATCCACTTTGAAAAATCATAAAAAATACTTAATAAAAAATTACAAAAAATATACAACTTCTAGTACTCGCTCTTAACTATATTTCAAACGAATGGGTTTTTGAAAATACTAAATGCAACTAAAAATTTGAAGGGCGCACACCAAACATTGTGTTATGTTTTGTTGAAAAAATAGTAAAACTTTTGTGTGAACAAAGCATTTGATACATTTAATCTTATCTATTTTTGAAAAACTTTAGTAGTTTAGAAACTAGATTCAAAGTACTACAATTCTTGTTCTTTTGGTATCTTCAAAATTTTAGTGCATGAATCTCAAATTACTCCTCCAAGTTCAGGTTTAATTGATTCTAAAATAGAAGTGGCCATTTTTGACCCCCTTTTTGCGTGCTTTTACCCAGATATATGCTAGTGAATATATCATTTGAAGTTTTATCCCTCCTAATTTGTTTTTGATAAGGTAAGTGCTTTGACTAGAGCTATGAATCAAAGAGGGTTTTGAAAGGACCCCAAAACCTTGTACATCAAGAAAGGATACAACAACATGAAACTAGAACCCATAATAAAATTATCCTTAAGACAAGAAAGGGCTCTACAAACCAAACACAAAAATTACAACATGTAGGGATAGCCAAAACCACAGTCAACGAGGTTTGAAATCAAAACTCTCCAAAGATCTCTAAAGTGTAGTCACCCGATTGAATCGTCCTACATTTCTTTGAAGAACCAATCTCAACTAGAGAAAAATCATTTGATTTACTATTTTCCTTAAAGAAGTATCCTCTCAAATTCCCAACAATACCCACAATTGCTAGGTCCAAATCCTTACCTAAATTCAAAGAAGATTTAAATGCCAAAAGGAAACACATCCAATTTCAGCTTGCCCTTTAGAGGAGACCCCTTAATTTAGCCCTCCAAATTTTTTATTCAATAAAATGAGAGTAGTTTTGTCCGAGCAAGTATAATATAAGTTAAGAACACACTTATAAGGTTTTTTTTTTTTTGATACACAGAGGTATCTCCAACCAGGGCCCAGCGATTCCCACCAAACCTTGCCTTGGGCTTATTTTTGCCAAGTTGGGGTAGTGGTAGGGCGAGCCAAGGTGAAACTAATCCCCCTGGGGAGAAGCCCAAAGCCCACAACGGGGACTCCTCCATTTTAACCCTTATAATTATTATTATAAATTAGTATGGTGCACTTTAATAAAATTATTCTAATTAAAGGGCTTGTTATGGATTAAGATTTAAGAATAAATCCATCTTTTCCATTTTCATATAAAGATGTATATATTTATTTATAAAGAAAAAATTAATCTATATTCTTCACTTTGACTCCAATATTTTGCTTGAAAAGCTCTAGATTTTTAGGAGTCCCAACACACTTTTTTTCAATCATTATTTTAATGGCTTCATTGACCAAATATAACATCAAACTCTCTTAATTTTTTTTTTTTAAATATTAAAAACTTCTAAATATGTAGATTTCTTTTTAAAAAATTGGAACATTTGGAAAAGTTCTAAATATTTAAAAAAATTTATAAATAAAATTAAAATTAGAAGTTTCTAATAATTAAGAATTAAAAATCCAGTATTTTTAATAATTAAAATTAGGAAAATAAAATATTTGAAGTTTTAAATGTTTTGTAAAGATTTTAATTAAATTTTTTTAAATTAATTTTTGAGATTTTTCTTATTATATTGAAAAAAATATTTATAATTAGTAAAGTATTTAAGAAATTAAAAAATATATATTTTAAAAAAATTCTTATAATAATTTTAAAAAATAAAAATAAATATATATATATTAGAAATTTCTTATGATAAATGTAGATATAACATAAAATGAATTACAAAATGACAAATATGTTCACAAATATATAGATATAATATTTAAAATATAATAAATAAATATACTAACTATTTTTTTAGAATTGTACATTTAAACTAATAATTTAATAGACAATCTTTTAAATATTTTAATGGCTTCTTGACCAAATGCATCATCAAAAAAATTGTTTTCCGAAAGAAAATTTGGACAATCCTTTTAATAAATTCAGATATTACATCATATTACTTTGTTATGATTTGTTTTATTACAAAAACCTTTTGAAAAAAATATTGATTTAAAATTTAAAAATATTGCATCCTTTGAAATTTCACAAAAATAAATAGAGATAGTCTTAGAAAAAATATTGACTCACAAAATTTATCCCATGAATCAATTGTTATTGAAACTAAATTCTAATACCAAGGACAAAATCATAAAGATAAGACTAATCATTCATGCATCTGATGATTTTTAATCATTATCACTTCAACTATTGTTTTTCATATTATTTATTTTCAATCTCATAAGTAGAGTGTGCACTTGCTTGTCTTGCATAGCTCAATCTCTGATACTAGCATTCTTCCCAAAGATCTTGGCTAATCTCACAATAGGTTTTATACAAGGAGCTTGCGATTGCATTTTATGTGTTTAATATGTTGTTGGCATGAGTTGTACTAATATTTTGGATACCTTTGGTGGTAGGGATCTGATTGAATGTATTAGCATTTTTTGTGGTTGTTATTTTCAGTTATGTGGGTTTTTTCCTTGGCAACTACTCAGGCCTATATTATCATTCGATTTAGTGTTTGTGTTTGAATATTGGTTTGAGGTAGGATTCATGTTTCTAATGATACATAGTGTAACATATCTTTGCATCTTTTATGCATTAGCAAGATAGAGGATGAGAGTGTTCTTATTTGAGATGGTGATCAACTTGGTTATTGTTGTAGTATTTTGATAGAGCACATGGAGCACTTGGATGTTTTGATGGTACATGTTGGATTTAGGGATTCTTTCCTTGATTTTTGAGTTTATTTTTGACCCCTTATGAAATGTATACAAGGTGGAGAATGTTGGAAAAATGTGTGTTGTACACTATACACATTTTTTTATTATCTATGGTGCATCTTTGGAGATATGTTTAACCACACTAAATATTTGTTTGAGTCCACTTATAAAGTTGTATTGTAATATTGGTTAGATATTTTATGTGTGGGTTGCACATTGGGAAAAAAATTAATATTGGAAAAACTTAGTACCAAAAAATAAATGAGGGAGACATGGTTTTGTAAACTCATGGTATTAGGAGCATGGTTTATGTAATACCACTTGGTGGTTTTGTGTAAGTTATTTTCTATAAAAGAAAGCACATGAGTAGCTATTGAGGTTGGTTGGTTAGCTATCCTAACCTTTGGATTGTTGGCTAGGGTTCATTGAGCTCTCTTGTGAGTGCATGTGTGAAGCATGGCATGGGATGTGTGGTTGCATGATTACCCATTTTGATTGGATAAATAAAATCTATGCATTGGAGGAGCTTGAAATCTTAGATGTATTCATGGAGAATTTATAAGTGTATTGTAATGTTTAATTTCTAAATAATACATTGAGTGTGGATTATTTTGGAGATCAGGTTAAATTTACCTCATTAGAGTTTTCCTAGGGTATATCTTATGACATGTGTTTCTTGATAGTTGTTTGTCTATTTTTTTGTATGGTGGGTTTGATTACTTGTTTGTGTGTTTATCTCTCATGGAGTTATGTGAAAATGTTTTTATTTTTACAAATTTTCTATAGGTTTCTTCATTTCTCTATTTATGAGGGAACCCTTTATAAAAATTAGTTACCAAATTAGGCTTAGTTGCAAGAACCTATTTTTTCTCATTTCACTTCCTCCTATGTATCTTTTATGGGGGTGTTAGCGCAACATTACACCTAATTAATAAGATTATTTAGGATATTATGAATATTTAGTTATTCTTACCTAAGTAACTAATAATGCCATGTGTATGCCTTGACTTGATGTACTTAAGTGTCATCACCGTCTCATCAATCCTTGAGTGATGGTAATTAGGTGTCACCTTTAGTCAATAAAGGTCACCTTAATCTTAGTTATATTGAGTTAACTCACCTCTTGATTATGAGTGATTAACAGTTAAACTTTTACCTCTTGGATATGTAATATTTTTTATTTGAGGATCTAAGAGGCCTATATATGTGAATCTTTTTTATTTTCTCCATTATATTGGATAAAGTTACATCTTTATTTATTTTTTCTAGTTTCACATTAGCTCATAGATATATTTTTTGTATTAAATTTTTAATATTTTGGATTTAAGAGAGGTTAAGAAATCTAGAGGCAAGGAGTACAAAGAATATCTAGTTAAATGAAAGAACAATTATGTTGAAGATGCCTCATGGTTGAGCCTAGTTGAGATTAAAAAGTTGGGGTTTAACTCACAATAATTTAAATTGTATCCATGGGTAGGGGATTGGATTTTATTAACTAGGGAGGCTTGATGTAAGAGCATATTGAGATTGTGCTACTTGGTGTTAGATTCTTATGCACTTCAATATCCCACACAACACTACATTAATATATTGCTAGATGGTGATATTTTTTTGTCACACTCTAAAGTTTTTTCTTTCAATATTTTGGTTGTTAAAAATACCTTGATGGACAACAAGCTTCAAACATGCACCTAAATTATAGGATTAATACCAAGTGATTCACATGCACTAGGATGAGTATGTTTTGATATATGCTAGTTTCGTTACTTGATTTCAAGTTGATCACAAATATGAATTATTGTTCTAAAATGGTCAATTGATGTTAAGAATGGTGTATGATGATTTTCAATGACCAAAATGAATGTGACGTGTATTTTTATACATAATCATAATACCAAAGTGTGAAGATTCATTTAAATTCGATATAGGATCAAAGTGTAATATGAGGCTAATTGATTAAATATTTAATGGGTTAGACAATTAGGTTAGGTCTATGTTCAATAGGTGGATTATGGATAATTATTGGATTAATGAAATAGCCAATTGAGTGCATATTGTGTACACATAAACATAAAAATAAACAATAAATGTAAAGCTAGGTGCAAGCAAGGTTAGATATACAGACCAACTATACATAAATATTATACCATATGTATATATATATAGGTGGATTATGGATAATTATTGGATTAATGAAATAACCAATT
>VDFB02280516.1:0-27674 GCA_007258455.2 Sequoia sempervirens | reverse complement strand
CAACAACTTCTTCCCTAGGAAGAAGGCACCACCACTAGTACTTTTCTTGTCATCTACATATCTTTCCCAATCCACATCAGTATATACACTCAAGGTAAGATCACCATCTTTAGATACCAAATCCCAAAATCAACTATTCCATTTAGATATCTAAAAATTCTCTTTACAACAGTCACATGAGATTCTTTTGGATCAGCCTAAAATATAGAAACCATACATACAACATTAATGATGTCTAGTCTGGTTTGAGTTAAGTAGAGAAATTCACCAATCATTAACCTATATCTTGTTTGATTTTCCTTAGGAGAATCATCATTCTATGTTAACTTGCATCCGGTTACCATTTGTGTACCAACAAGCTTTGAGTCCTCCATGCCAAACTTCTTCAATAACTCTCACATATTTGGACTGAGATATGAAAATCCCATTGTCTATCTGAGTGACTTGGAATCCTAGAAATAAATTCATCTCTCCAATCATACTCATTTCAAATATACTTTTCATTTCATTAGAAAACTTCATACATAAATCATCATCTCCTTCGAAAATAATGTAATCAACAAATACTTCAATAATCAACTCCTTATCATGATCCAACTTAAAATACAAGTTGCTATCAACAATACCTTTCCAAGCTTTAGTAAGTATTTATCCAATCTAGCATACCAGGTTCTAGGAGCTTGCTTGAGTCCATACAAAGATTTCTTCAATTGAAAAATCATGTCTTCTTGTCAATCAGTTGAAATCCATCCAGATGTTCAACATATACTTCTTCTAACTCACCATTCAAAAAAGTTGCCTTCACATCCATTTGATAGAATTTATAGTTCTTATATGCAACATAAGAAAGAAATAATCTTACAACTTCAATTCTGGCAACAAGGGCAAAGGTTTCTTCAAAATCAATACCTTCCATTTGTGAATACCCTTTACATACCAATCTTGCTTTATTCTAGACCACTTCACCTTGTTCATTTAGCTTATTCCGAAAGACCCATTTAGTACCAATCATATTTTTATCTTTAGGTCTGGGAACAAGAATCCATGTATCATTCTTTTCAATTTGCATAAGTTCTTCTTTCATAGCTTCCATCCATTATTCATCATTGCAAGTTTCATTGAAACTTTTAGGCTCAGTCTTGGAAATTAGACAATATTCTTCTACAATCCTTCTTCTAGTCTACAAAACTTTATTCCTCTCTCCTATAATCTGATTCTATTAATGATTCAATCTCACATACCTCAGAGTTTTAGGATTCACTCAGACTTCTGGCTCCTATACTCTTTCTTCTGCACTTCCACTTGTATCTCCTTCCTGATCTTCTTGATTTACCAAAACAATTTGAACTTGATTCTATGTTTGAGAATTCTTCCCTTTCTCTGAACTATCTTGCTGGTCATCTGAATCATATCCACAATATCTAGATGATCTAGCAGAGTCCTCATCAACTCTGACATTTGCACTTTCAACCATTTTGCTCAATCTTCTACTAAAGCACCGGTAAACCTTTCTCTTGGTAGAGTAACCTAGAAAGATTCCATCATCACTCCTTGCATAAAACTTTCCTATGTCCTCATCTCTCTTAATGTAGCACTTGCTTCCAAAAATCTTGAAATATTTAACAGTAGGCTTATAACCAAACCATAGCTCAAAAGGAGTCTTACCAGAAATACCATTCACATTTACCCAATTAAAAGTGTACACAATAGTGTTTACAACTTCTCTCCAATAGATGTGAGGCAAATTTCCTTCAATCATCGTTGTTCTAGTAGCATCCAGAATTGTTCTGTTCTTTCTCTTTACAACTCCATTTTGTTGAGGGGTTCAGGGAGTAGATAACTATCTTTTGATTCCATGCTCTTCATAGAATGAATTGAACTCCCTGGCCTCTGTCTGACCTTAGGCATTTTATCTTCAGACTAGTATCCTCTTCCATAGCTTTGAAACTTTTGAATTTCTCTAATGCTTCACATTATTCTCTTAAGAAAGCAACCCATATCATCCTAGAGTAATCTTCAATAATTAACATAAAATAAAATTCTCCTTGTAGACTTATGATTCTGGAGGGACCACATAGATCAGTATGCACCAGCTCCAGTACTCCATTAGAATGATGCTTTTTACTTTGAAAAGAAACTCTAGTCTGTTTACCCATCTGACATTCCTTGCATATTGTATTAGCAGGCTTCACTAGCTTAGGTAAATCTCTTACTATTTGAGTGGAGCTTCCCTTGACAATGTTATCAAAATTCACATGAAATGGCCTCCTATGCCATAAGTAGGTTTCATCTACTTGAGCAATTAAACAACTTACATTACCAACACTTAGGTGAAAAATATTACCTCTTTTCTTTGTACCTGAAGCAATCATATTTCAAGAACTTCCAAGTATCTTGCATCTTCCATCTTTGAACTGAAGATCATAAACCTTGTCCACCATCTGTCCAACACTAAATAGGTTATGCTTTAAGCCTTCAACATAAATGACATCATCAATGTTATGTTTACTACTAAGACAAATAGATCCTCTGCCACGAATCACACTGACATTGTTATCTCTGAATCTTACAACCCCACCATCATTTTTCTCTAGAATTAAATTTTTTCTTTTGTCACCAGTCATATGATGTGAGCATCTGCTATCAACAACCCACTCATCCTTTTCTTCAATTTGGGACGCAAGAGCTTTCTCAACTTTAGCAGATTTAGTAGCCACTAGACCATTTTCCTTGATAGCAATGAAAACCCATTCATCTTCATTTCCATTTTCTTTGTTAGATTCTTCATCAATCATGCCTTCTTTAGCAAAATATCACTTCTTTTGAAATCTAGGTTTGTTAGGTTTAGACCTAGGAACTCTTTCAAGACACCTTGAAGCAAAATGACCTATTTTACTGCAAGAGAAACATTTAATAGGAAACATTCCTTTATACTTACCTTGTCCTCTGCCTTCTTTCTTCACAATCAATGCTTCTAGTTCTTCAACCTCTCTTTCTTCATCTTCTAGCTGTTTTATCTCTTCCTCATACTTGAATTTCTTTCTTGAACACTCTCCCAGATCATATCTTTGCTTGTTCCTTCTAGATACAAAAGCCTTAAATGCAGATTTAATCTTAGGGGCAGAATCACCAAATTCACTCAACTCAAAAGCAACACGTTTACCAATCAGCATATCCCTTGTCACATTTGTTATTGATCTGAACTCTTCAATAGCATAAGCCTTTGACTTGTAAGAGGGAGGAAATGATCTAAGTACTTTAGCTACAATTTCTTATTCATCCAAGGTACCACTGACACATATAATACCCATCACAAGTTCATTTACTCTTTGCATAAAGGAAGAAATATTTTCATCTTCAACCATCTTCAAGTTTTCATAGTTTCCTTTCAAACTCTGTAGCTTAGCAACCTGCACATGTACATCTCCTTCATACAAAGTTTCCAGCTTTGTCCAAATCTTATGAGCTGTCTTTAGACCTATCACATTTGTCATTTACAAATCCATCAGAGCACTCAGAAAAGCTTCAATAGCCCTTATGTTAATCTCAGCCTTTTTAACCTCATAAGGAGTGGAAGGACCATTCTGAGGAATAACATATTTGGTATTTGTAATCTTCTAGAAAGGTTCACCAATACACTGGAAATGACACTCCATTCTGGCTTTCCACAGAGAGTAGTTTGTTCCATCAAATCTAGGGCTATCTTTCTTGTATGATGCCATCTCAAATCACCTCAAGCATTTAAACTTCTTTAGAGGAACTTGCTCTGATACCAATTGTTGGAAAAACAAGGACAACCAACTGAGAGGGGGGGTGAATCAGTTGTCAAAAATTATTTAAACTTTTCAAACTTAACTTTATCTCAGATTTGATGCATGAACAATAAACCATAAACAATCAACACATCAGAAACACAAAGAACACCAAGATTTTTTATGTGGAAACCCTGTTAGGGAAAAAACCACGATGGATGTTAGTCCACAATATTATACCCTATTAAAAGTATAAAGAAGAATAATGGGAAAGCAACTACATTCAGGCACATTGCCTAGAGCTCATTGCTCAAATACAAGAGGGCTCACTACCCAAGGAAGACACACTGTCTTACAAAAATTCATATTAGATCCGTAGGGTATGAACTAAGAAAATAGCTTCTACAAAACCCTAATTACAGTTTTGGTTAAGCACAGTAACACTCCTTAACACTTCGCTCAAACTTCTTCACACTCTACTCTACAATCGAATGATTAGATCACTATTCACACACTTTCACTTTCTATGACACTTCATCACACCACACACATCCATAGCTTCACACAAACATTTTCTCTTATATATCGACAACATGGATTTACATCAACAACTTCGTCGCCCAAAATATAAAGCACATTTACAATGTCGACCCAAATTTACAAATAATTTTTTAATGCAAATCAAACACCATCGACCAATATTATGTTGAGGCCCAAAACAACATCCTCGAGTGTGCCAAACATTCAATTTTTAATCTCCAAGGATCCATAACATGTTACAACCACCATGTTGGCCAAGAAAATGAAAACTTGAACACACATGAGAAAAATCTTTGAATATGAGCACACCGATCAGCATAGACATGTAAGAAAGATAAAGAATGATCTAGAAGCATCCAAAAGAAACAAGAACCAACATAGAAACATTCACAACAACTAAAATTAATAGAATCACATAAACTTCACTCAGGAATACTAACTTAAACCATAGAAAACTATCAGAACACACTTGTTCATAACACAATCAAAACTTCATGCAAACCTCTGAAACTTCCAGTGGATAAACTAGATACTCTTAGCAATAAACCCTTTAGTCCATAAAAATTGATCATCAACGTACTGAGTAGGACACCTTGATGACCTTCATTGTTCCACTAGAAACCTACAACTCTTTCTTTAACAATTTTCTCAATATACTTAACATATAAAACCTTCAATACATCAATGCTAATAGTGTTTACATCAATGACAACCACATATCAGCAACAAAACCACAACATCCAACAATATCCCCCTTTGGAATTGATGGCAACACATGATGTGAAAAACACCATCAACGCAACTCTCAATCAACACTTACTCCCCCTTAGATTCTGACTTTCTCCTCAACTTCTTCTACATGATTTTCACCTCACAAGGCTCTTCTCCCCCTTTGACATCAATGGAAAAGATAAACATTGTCTTCCCACATACAAGCTCTGAACCACATATCTGCACATTTGACTACTCCCCTTGAGTAGCAGCCATGAAAACATCAATCCAGATGAAAATATAGCTTTGAAGCATACAGATTGATGTAAGTAAATGCATCTCTAGTTTATATCAGGAGGGGTAATCACCCCTACCATCCCTTTGAGATACTCAAAAGTATCCTTTGGAAACAAATTGGTGAATATGTATGCAATCTATTCTTTGGTAGGCACATGCTCCAATCTGACTTCTTTCTCACTCACTTTCTCCCTCAAAAATTTAAACTTTATTGATATGTGCTTGCTCTTGGTAGAGTAACCTAGAAAGATTCCTTCATCGCTCCTTGCATCAAACTTTCCTATGTCCTCATCTCTCTTAATGTAGCACTTTCTTCCAAAAACGTTGAAATATTTAACAGTAGGCTTATAACCAAACCGTAGCTCAAAAGGAGTCTTACCAGAAATACCATTCACATTTACTCAATTTAAAGTGTACACAACAGTGTTTACAACTTCTCTCCAATAGATGTGAGGCACATTTCCTTTAATCATCATTGTTCTAGCATCATCCATAATTGTTTTGTTCTTTCTCTCGACAACTCTATTCTCTTGAGGGGTTTAGGGAGTAGATAACTGTCATTTGATTCCACGCTCTTCACAGAAATAATTGAACTCCCTGGAGGTGAACTCACCTGTTTGACCTTAGGCATTTCATCTTAAGACCTATCTCATTTTCTACCATAGCTTTGAAACTTTTGAACTTCTCTAATGCTTCACATTTTTCTCTTAAGAAAGCAACCCATATCATCCTAGAGTAATCATCAAGAAGCAACATAAAATACCTTTCTCCTTGTAGACTTTTGATTCTAGAGGGACCACATAGATTAGTATGCACCAGCTCCAATACTCCATTAGAATGATTCTTTTTACTTCGAAAAGAAACTCTAGTCTGTTTACCCATCTGACTTTCCTTGCATATTGTATTAGCAGGCTTCACTAGCTTAGGTAAATATCTTACTGCTTGAGTGGAGGTTACCTTGAAAATGTTATCAAAATTCACATGAAACAACCTCCTATGCCATAACTTGCTTTCATCTACTTGAGAAATCAAAAAACTTACATTACCGACACTTAGGTAAAAAATATTATCTCTTGTCTTTGTACCTGAAGCAATCATATTTCCAAAACTTCCAAGTATCCCGCATCTTCCATATTTGAACTAAAGATCATAACCCTTGTCCACCATCTATCCAACACTCAACGGGTTATGCTTTAAGCCTTTAACATAAAGGACATCATCAATGTTATGTTTACCACCAAGACAAATAGATCCTCTGCCACGAATCACACTGACATTGTTGTCTCCGAATCTTACAACCCCACCATCATATTTCTCTAGACTTACAAATTTTATTTTATCACTAGTCATATGATGCGAGCATCCGCTATCAATAACCCACTCATCCTTTTATTCAATTCGGGCTGCAAGATCTTTCTCAACTTTAGCAGATTCGGTAGGCACCAAACCATTTTCCTTGATAGCAATGAAAACCCATTCATCTTGATTTCCATTTTCTTTATCAGATTCTTTATCAGTCACACCTTCTTTAGCAAAATAGCACTTCTTTTGAAATCTAGTTTTGTTAGGTTTAGACCTAGGAACTCTTTCAGGACACCTTGAAGCAAAATGACCTATTTTACTGCAAGAGAAACATTTAATAGGTAACTTTCCTTTATACTTACCTTGTCCTTTTCCTTCTTTCTTCACAATCAATGCTTCTAGCTCTTCAACCTCTCTTTCTTCATCTTCTAGCTATTTCATCTCTTCCTCATACTTGAATGTCTTTCTTGAACACTCTCTCGGATCATATCTTTGCTTGTTCCTTCTAGATACAGAAGCCTTAAATGCAAATTTAATCTTAGGGGCAGAATCACCAAATTCACTCAACTCAAAAGTAGCAAGTTTACCAATCAACATATCCCTTGTCACATTTGTTAGTAATCTGAACTCTTCAATAGCATAAGCCTTTGACTTGTAAGAGGGAGGAAATGATCTGAGCACCTTAGCTATAATTTCTTGTTCATCCAAGGTACCACCAACACATCTAATACCCATCACAAGTTCATTTAATCTTTGCATAAAGGAAGAAATATTTTCATCTTCACCCATCTTCAAGTTTTCATACTTTCCTTTCAAACTCTGTAGCTTAGCAATCTTCACATGTACATATCCTTCATACAAAGTCTCCAGCTTCATCCAAATCTCATGAGCTATCTTTAGACCTATCACATTTGTCATTTTCGAATCCCTCAAAGCACTCAATAAAGCTTCAATAGCCTTGATGTTAATCTCAACCTCTTTAACCTCATCAGGAGTGGAAGGACCATTATGAGGAATAACATATTTGGTATTTGTAATCTTCTAGAAGGGTTCACCAATACACCTCAAATGACACTCCATTCTGTCTTTCCATAGATAGTAGTTTGTTCCATCAAATCTAGGGTTGTCCTTCTTGTATGATGCCATCTCAAATCACCTCAAGCTTTTAAAATTCTTTAGAGGAACCTACTTTGATACCAATTGTTGAAAAAACAAGGATAGACAACTGAGAGTGGGAAGGGTGAATTAGTTGTCACAGATTATTTAATCTTTTCAAAATTAACTAAATCTTAGATCTGATGCATGAACAATAAACTATAAACAATCAACACATCAGAAACATAGAGAACACCAAGATTTTTTACGTGGAAATCCTGTTAGGGGAAAAACCGCAGTGGATGTTAGTCCACAATATTATACCCTGTTAAAAGTATAAAGAAGAATAATGGGAATGCACATGCATTCAGGCACACTACCTAGAGCTCACTACTCAAATACAAGAGGGCTCACTTCCCAAGGAAGACACACTGTCTTACAAAAATTCAGATTAGATCCGCAAGGTATGAATTGAGAAAATAACTTCTACAAAAGCCTGATTATAGTTTTGGTTAAGCACATAAACACTCCTTAACACTTCGTGCAAAATTCTTCACACTTTGGTTTGCAATCAAATGATTAGATCACTATTCACACACTTTCACTTTCTCTGGCACTTCTTCACACCACACATATCCATAACTTCACACAAACATTTGCTCTTATATATCCACAATATGGATTTAGATCAACAACTTCATCGGCCAAAATATAAAATTCATTTACAATGTCGGCCCAAATTTACAAATAAAATTTCAATGTGAATCAAACACCATTAGCCAATATTATGTTGAGGCCCAAAACAAAATCATCGAGCATGCCAAACATTCAAGTTTTAATCTCCAAGGATCGACAACACGTTACAACCACCATGTCAGCCAAGAACATGAAAACCCGAACACACATGAGAAAAATATTCCACCATGAGCACATCAATCAACGTGGACAAGAAAAAAAGATAGAGAATGATCTAAAAGCATCCAAAAGCAACAAGAACCAACAGAGAAACATCCACAAAAACTGAAATTACTAGAATCACATAAAATTCACTCAGGAATACTAGCTAAAACCACATAAAACTGTTAGAACACAACTATTCATAACACAATCAAAACTTCACGCAGACCTCTGAAACTTTTGGTGGGTAAACTAGATACTCTCAGAAATAAACCCTTTAGTCCACAATCATTGATCATGAATGTATTGAGCAAGACACCTTCATGACCTTCATTGTTCCACTGGCAACCTGCAAGTCTTTCTTTAACAATTTTCTCAATATCGTCAACATATACAACCTTCAATACGTCAATGCTAATAGTGTTGACATCAATGACAACCACATATCAGCAACACAACCACAACATCCAAAAAATTGGACATCCCTGGAACTGTATTCATGAGTGAGGTTCCACTGGTCATCACATTATTAATCACAACTATTTGGTTAGGAATTTGAGGATATCCTAGTGAAGGAAATTTCCCTCCCATACCACCTAGTTGAGGGAATATTTGTTGTTACAATTTAATGGCCAAATGGTATACTTTGGCTAATGAATCGATGTTCACCTCTGGGTAAGTTCTCTATAAGAATAGACCAGTTAATGGGTCTATAACTTTGAGATATGATTGAATTGCAATGTTTTTAGCAACTACATAGGGTGGTTGCAATTGCCTGTACATCCTTTGGAACTGGGTGTTAAATAAAGGCAAGGGTTCATGGGGTTCCTTCCTAACTGTGGTGAACTTATGGTATAAGATGGTAGGGTCTACATAGACCCAAAATTGGTTAATAAATGCATTCTCCAAATCTGTCCAACTAAGAATGGATCTAGTGGGTAGGTTAAGGTACCAATTATATGAAATATCTCCTAATGAATATAGGAATAGTTTGCAAGTTACATCATGATGTTCTATCCGAGCGCTTGTACACGCATCTTTGAATTCTTGAATGTGTTCATCAACACTTCGTGTTTCCCCATTGACATATCTAGGTTATAATCATTCTAGATTTTTTAGCATCTCATGAATACCATAGGGAATGGTTGCCAGTGGTGACGGGTTACCTGTGAAGAATGCCATTAGTGGAAGAAAGTTAAGTTGTTGCAGTTGTGGTATAAGTGGAAATCCTGGTGGAGTTACTATTGGTGTTAGTGGTGGTGGGATTGGAGTTCTACGTGTTCTGGGTTGAGTGTAAAATTGGAGTTCTAAAAATGGCTCTTTGTTAGGAGTAGATCTTAGAATCTGTTTAAACCTGTCTGATGAAAATGATCCAATTCTCTCAAGTTTGTTCCTTCAATCCCTCCTTCTAGTGCCAGTTTTGTTGATGGTCAAATTGACACAACAAACATTAAGTGTATACACCTAAAAATGGTCACATCACATTTGTCTGGTAATTAATTAAATATTCTTAATATTTAATTAAATCTCCAAATTTCATCTACGTATAAATAAATTTAAATAATTTATTTATATTGTTCATTCTTTCATTTTGATTAAATAAATAAGTTTATTTAATCATCTTTTCTTATTCATTTCTTAATTAATTAAATAAACATTATGATTTATTTATATTAATTATCATTTAATTTTGGCTTGGATATTTAATTCGAATAAAGATTAAATATTTCCTCTCTTTTAAATTAATTCCTTCTAAAAAATCCTCTCACAATTAAATATTCAAAATATTTAATTAATTCTTCTAAATATTTCATATTCTTCTAAAGTCATATCATAATTAAATATTCCAAAATATTTAATTAAATATTTCATAGTTTTTAAAATCAAAAATCAAAATTCAATAAATGAAATTAGATAAATTGATTTATTTAATTAATTTGGGGATTATCTTCAACACCCGTGAAACAAACTGCCAAAACAAAAAAATTAATTTTCTCTATTTTTGTGCAGGCTTGTTCCCATGGGTTGAAGATAGGAATCCATTCTTCTCTCCAACCTCCCAACCTCTTCCATCTTCTTCTCAACCTCTCCATCTCTCACCTATCAATTCTACCAGACAATCTCATAGCCGTTGATCTTTGCCAGCCAGGATTTTTCCTGAGAAAAACTATAAATAAGACTGCCGGGTACTTCAAATGATATAGGAGCTTTCAGTAAGAGAATTATAGTTAATTTGCATTAAGCTTTTAGCATTCACAGTATTCAAGTTTCATAGCATAGCATAGCATAGAATCATAGCATAGAATCATGGCATCTTCCGTTTACAGCCCCTGTGCATATCCGTGAGCTTTTTCATATTCACTAGCATATAGGATAGAATTTCCTTTTGCATACTCATTCTGCAGCAACCATTTGGAGAAGCGAGCTTACACAAAATCTAAGAGCAGCAGCTTCGAATCTCTGGAGATAGAGGAAGATGGAATGCTTATGAGGAATATTTTATTTCTTTGTTTGAAATTAAATCAATTAGCAATTTCTTCAGTCCAAAGTTCCATTATTTGTGTTGTTTATTTTCAATTTAATTGCATAAATCTAACATACACATTTTTGGTGCTCATCGTGGGGCCCTTTGCCCCTGTTTCTCATATCTTTTTGCAGGTTTCTTTGACAGGTTACAGACAAAAACAACGGAATAGCGCAAGAAACACGTTTCAGAAACTTCATACCTAGTTCAGCGCATTTGAGAGTTTTTGTAGCGCCCGTGAGAAATTTTGCAGCGCATTTGAGAACTTTTGCAGCGCCCGTGAGAACTTTTGCAGCGCCATTAACAACTTTTGCAGCGCATTTAATAACTTCTGCAGCGCTCATGATAATTCCTGCAGCACCTATGATAATTTCTGCAGCGCTTATGAAGACTGTTATAGCGCAAATTTTAGAAAATCAGTAAATTGTAATCTGTAAGTTTAAAACAGTTTAACTGAATCCGACGCAACCGCAGATAGTTAGTAATTTTAAAAGTAAAAAAGAAGCAATCCTAGGGTAGACACGTAAAGTAAAAAGAAGCAATCCTAGGATAGACATATAAGTGGAATGAAGCAATCCTAGGGTAGACATGTCACATTTCATTTTGGGTTAAAAAGAATTTTGCGTTTGTGTGAAGCAACATCTTCACTTAGCATAGAAAATCTTTATTTTGGGCTTAAAATAAATTCTTGTTTACTTTGATTTTGGTGATAGGCCTATGCTCTCCCCTTAACTGGGTGATCAAAATGCCAAACTCACCTATTTCCCTTTATGCATTTTACAGTTTTGTTAACACCTTTTAGAAGGCCTGCCGTAGTGGGAAAAAGTACTCACCCTACGGGAACGACCTAAGTGGGAACAACTAAAGCCAAGTTTTCCAACCCACTTTAATCAAATGTGGATGGTTGATGAAAATCCCATTCGATGGTAGTGTGCATTGATAACCATCCCCAAAGCCTTTGTTCTAAAGGTAGGGAGGTCTCTCAAGGGAGTCTATCATTTGCCGCACCGAACGAAAACCCTTACTAAGAACTTAGTGTAGTATCTTACCGAGTTAGTTTCCGAACATCATATTAATCACAGTGCAGGGGAGGGAAGAATCTACCCCCAAGATACTCACCGTAACTGCCAAGGATT
The DNA here is from genome assembly GCA_007258455.2 of Sequoia sempervirens. Taxonomy (NCBI): domain Eukaryota; kingdom Viridiplantae; phylum Streptophyta; class Pinopsida; order Cupressales; family Cupressaceae; genus Sequoia; species Sequoia sempervirens. Next base: position 15,420 of record VDFB02280516.1, on the reverse strand, counting down.
GTTTGCTCAGGGGATCCGGTATCCACTTCCGTCACTCTGAGTACGCACTTGGAAAAGATAAAAACATGGGTGCCCTTTCGAGGGTGACACGGCTGTGTGAGTCGATGTAGTTTTAAGATGTGGGCTACTGATTACTATGATGACCTACTTGAGAATTAAGAGTGAGTCTGTTTGAAGTGCTTATCATGTGTAAAACCCGTTAAAACAATTTTTGAACAACATTTTGATTATACACTTGATGTTTAGCATAGGACTTAAGACAATGATTTTACAACTTGTTTGATGTGTTTTCAATACACTAATTCAGATAAGATCATCCAAAACTCACTATCACATTGATTAATCTCATGTTACGAGATTGGAAATCCACAACGTTTGTAAAGAAATCCATTTTCAAAAGGATTAAAAAGCCAAAGAAACCCCTCAACCACAAGAAACTATTGAAGAAGCAACGATTCTTGTATCAAAGCCGAAAAGTTTTACTCAAATATAGAACCTTTCTTCATAGGTATCATGATTGTGTAAGAGGTCTTTCAGATGATTATGCTATAGAACCTTTGTATTCACAAGCTTACTTTCAAAGAAGAGCCCTTTCTCAAAGGCATAACCATAGTCAATGCATTCGTTTTAGTTATATTCCCCAACCTGCAATTGAATATTCTACTCATCCAAATCAAATTTTGCAATAGAGAATTTAGATTACAGAGGCATCCATCACAAAATCCATCTTTTTACAAAGCTATGATCAAAACTTCATAAAGTGCAAAATCATCTTTTTCTTGATCTTTTGCTTAAATTCCCGCCAACAGGATTTTCATTCTTTCACTTAGGGAACAACACAAGCTAAGGATTAAACATTTTACGTAAGTCATAGAATCTTCATTCTATCCTGAATTTCATATATATCATATAAATTGCACTATTTTACTATTTTGATCAAAAGTAAGTAGAACTTGGAACAAAACTTATGCCTGTCTTTATGAGATCTCAAAAACAAATGGAAGAGGGAGAAACCACTACAAGTAAAATGGGTGACCGTAATGAAAAAGAAGAGGAAACGTTTAATCTTGACAAATTAACAGAAGAAAAGCTTCAAGAAGCAGAACAAGATCCCCAATTCCATACTCTTATGGAAAGGATTTTAGAACGAAACAAAGAACGATACTTTCTTTCATTAGCTAATCAAGGAGCTAAGTTACCTCACAATTTCGACATAGAAGGGATTAAACAGAATCCTGAAACTCCTCCTACTGACTTTAGTGCCCTTACTCAATAGATAAATGAATTACAAGGGCAAATAAAAGAAATGCAAGGGGGTACAACAAAGAAGTATGTTTTGGAAGATATATCTCCTTATCCATTCGATAGGAGTCTTCAAATGATCCCATTTCCAAAACATTGTGAGATTCCTAAATATGATACGTACAATGGAAAAACTAATCCCATTGACCATGTGAGGGATTTCCGAAATATGAGTTTAGAATTCGCCTATGACGATACATACTTAATGCGATTATTTCCACGAAGTCTAGGTGTACAATCCATGGAGTGGCTTTCTAAGATCACTCCACCCATCAAAACTTTTGAGGAGTTGATAAATCAATTCATATCACAATACTCCTATAACATTCAACACCAGATAACAATGCTTGATCTTTGTAAAGTGAAACAAAAAGTAGGAGAACCCTTCACTACATTCTTGCAAAGGTGGAGAAGGTTATTTGCACGATATTCCCATCCTATTCCTGAAAAGGAAAAGATGGATATCTTCATTAATAGCCTAGATTCAGAATTAATTTATAGTCTTAATCTTCATTGTCCTCATAACTTTGAAAAGTTGATTGAAAATGCAATCACCATTGAAGGGGCCTTGGTTAAACGGGGAGTGATAAAACTTGATAGTCCAAGTACATCAAATCAAAACAACAACAATAAAACAAGGTTTTGGAATAGAAATAAAAATGTTGTCAATGATGGCATAGTGGATGCAAATAATCTACGAACAAGACCATCTGTCTTTAATTTATCAAGTGCCCCACGAACCAATCAACAAGGAAATACAAATCAACACGGAAACAACAATCAACAAGGACAAACCTCCAAGCAAGAGACCATAACCAATCAAAATACCAATAAAAATCGTGGTAATTTCAATAACAATCTTGGCAATACCCAAGCATCAAATCCGTCTAGACCTCCATTCTTTTCAAATCGACGAAATTTTACTGCTTTGGGGCAATCTCTTGAGTCTGCTCTCAAGGAGCTTCTTGATAATAAGGTTATCACCTTACCACCACAAAGAGATTATGAGCCACAAGTCAAACCACCATCATGGAATGACTCGTATTATTGCAATTATCATCAATGTAAAGGTCATAGAACGAATAATTGTCAAGCTTTGAAAAATATTGTACAAGATTTAATTGAAAATGGCACTATTACAATCGAAGGACATCATACCAATGATGATCATCAAGCATTCAAAGATCCTTTACCAAACTATCAAAAGGGAGAAACATTAGATACAAAAGCCAAAAGTGTACATAATGTTGAAGACAATATAATCCGTCACATCTACGCAGATGATCAATGGGTTAATGTTATCAAAATCAAGGGAAAACAAGAATATCAACAGGTTAATGTGACAACAAGAGGACAAGCAAAGGTTGTTCTAAAAGGAAGTTCATCTAAAACAACTATTTCTCCTCCAAGTCAGTATAATCTGGTTGATCAACTGAGAAAAACATCAGCTCAAATCTCCATCCTTGAACTTCTCAAAATATCTCCCATACATAAGAATATTTTAGAAGAAGCTCTCATAAACACAACTGTTGACACTGATCTAGATGTAAACAGATTTCAAGCCATGGTGGGACATTTGTCTTCCCCCACTTGTCTTTCATTTTCTGACAAAGATGATGCTTCTATGACACATCCACATAATTCCTCGCTCTATCTTGAAGTCATGATCCATAAACATCAAATTAGACGTGTCTTAATAGATGGAGGAGCCGGTTTGAATATTTGTACTTTAAAGTTAATAAATGCCTTGGGAATATCAGAAAATGAAATTGATTCACGAAGGAAAATAACTATCAAGGCATATGATGATGAAGAAAGAGCTTCTAAAGGATTAATATTGCTGCCTATTAGAGTGGGACCTGTTGTGAAGAACACATTTTGTCAAGTTCTAGATTGGGATCTTTCTTATAACATACTTTTGGGTCGTCCGTGGATTCATGATATGCAAGCAGTACCATCAACGTATCATCAATGCATTTTGTTTCCATATGATGGACAGGAAATAACTATACAAGCTGATTACAATAGTACTCAAACTTGTTCAAATCTTCGAGCAACTCAAGATACCTTTGTGCCACACAATAGGGAAGCTCTTGTTATTTCTTCTTCCCATCTACAAGGTCAATTGCAAGAACTGACAAATAATCTTGATACTAAGTTAAATTTTAAAGATAAAGGAGTTGGTGAATATTCACTATCTCTTTCTACCTTACCTCCTTCTCCGAGGTCACATGGGCAACCTACCTTATCAAATCAAAAGATTGCAACAGCCTCTACATCCCAAAATTTTGTGCCAGTCACAAAGTTTGATGGAAAATTCATTAGAGCCAATACCACTAAAGAAGAGGCTGAAGATAGGGACATCCTAAATTGGCTATACAAAGATGAATATTACTCTCTCTTGCACATTAAGTTACCTACAGAACAATATGGTAAGGGATACGCCATCATGCAGAAAATGGGCTATGAAGGAAATGGTCCTATAGGAAAAAGAAGAGAAGGAATTGTGGAACCAATTCAACCTATTTCAAAGCATTCAAGTGATAAAATAGGACTTGGATATGGTAAAGATAAAGAAGAATCTACTTCACAGCAAGCACAATCAACTTATGAAGGAGGATCAATGTCAGATAAACCTCATGAATCAGTTTTTCAATTGCAGAATAGTTCAGATACTGATTCTAATGAATATGAATGGGATACCATTTATAATGATGAATTTTGGAGAGACAAACAAGTTGATACCATACACAAATATGCACCTGTTCTCATACAAGGAGAAGGTTCAAGGCCTCCACTTGATTATGTTTTACAAAGCGATCATGACTCAAGTGAGGACGAATCAGATTCTAACGAGATTGACGATCAACAGGAGAATACCATCATAGACCTTGTCTACCATGAAGATGATAACCACATCATGACTTTGAAAATTCAAGACCTTACTCAACCTAATGATCCCATGCCTTTAGTTTATCCGAAACTTATTGATTGGGACATTGATGCACCTATTCATATCCCCACATTCCATGATGATGAGGATATTATAAATTTCCTTTATTCCTCCAATGAAGAAAACAATTGTTTTATCCAAGAATTTCATACTCATGATTTTGATAAGGAGGGTGTCAAGTCTCTTAGCTACAAAATAAATGAAATAAAAGATGTATCTATTGGTGAAAACTAAAAAATGGCAGTGATAGATCACAATAAGAGAAAAATAAAGAGCGAATCCGATAGTGAAAACCTTTCTGAGGCACTGAAGGATGAGAAACTTGACACTCTTCCCAAGCATTATCATGAAAGATCTTCTATTCTGATCGAACCAACAAAATTAATCAATATAAGTACAGCAGAGCAGCCAAAAGTTTTGCAAATTGCAGCATCATTAACAGTTGAAGAAGTCCTGAAATTCATGGAATTCTTGAAGGAGAATCAAATTAACTTTGCTTGGTCATATGCTGATATGCCAGGGTTAGATCCTAATCTGATAATGCATCATTTATCTATCAAGGCAGGGGCAAAACCTGTGAAGCAAAAGCTTAGAAAAATGAATCCACATGTTGCGTTACTGGTCAAAGAAGAATTAAAGAAGCTTTTGGATGTTGGATTCATTCGAACTATTGACTATGCAGAATGGATTTCCAATATTGTACCTGTTTCAAAGCCAGATGGAAGGATCAGAGTTTGTATAGATTTCAGAGATTTAAATAAGGCTTGTCCAAAAGATGACTTTCCTTTGCCCAACATAGATATGATTGTTGATTTAACTGCTGGCCATGCAATGTATTCATTAATGGATGGATTTTTGGGATACAACCAAATAAAAATTGCACCAAAGGATCAAGAAAAAACAGCGTTCACATGCCCTTGGGGTACCTATTGCTGGAATGTAATGCCATTCGAGTTAAAGAATGCTGGAGCTACTTATCAAAGAGCAATGACAACAATTTTTCATGACATGATGCACACATTTATGGAAGACTATGTTGATGATTTACTTGCTAAATCTCACACACGAGAAGAACATCAACAAATATTGTCAAAAATCTTTCCCAGAATGGAGAAGTTCAATGTTCGACTTAATCCAAAGAAATGTGTCTTTGGTGTTACATTTGGAAAACTCTTAGGATACATTGTTTCAGCAAAGGGCATAGAGGTTGATCCAGAAAAAGTACAAGCAATAATGGATATGCTGCCACCACGAAATATCAGTCAGCTTCAATCATTGCAAGGGCAATTGCAGTCCATCAGGTGGTTTATAGCTCATCTGGCAGACAAAAGCTTACCATTTACACATTTATTGCATAAAAATGTCCCATTCAAATGGGAAGACAAATGTGAAGAAGCATTCAATCAGATCAAGCAATATCTTATGCACCCACCAGTTTTAATTCCACCTATTCCAGGAGAACCACTCATACTTTATATTTCAGCAACAGAAGTATCCTTGGGAGCATTGCTAGCACAAAAGGATTCTACAGGTAAAGAAAGGGCCATATATTATATCAGCAGAACTCTAACAACTCATGAATTAAACTACACTTTCATAGAAAAAGCTTGTCTTGCAGTGGTGTTTGCTTCTCAAAAGTTGCGACACTATATGTTGGCTCATACAGTTAAGCTGATAACCAAGATTGATCCATTAAAATACTTATTAAGCAGAGCTACTTTAACAGGGAGACTTGCAAAATGGGTAATGATCTTAAGTGAGTTTGACATTCACTATGTAGATCGAAAAGCTATTAAAGGACAGGTCATTGCAGATTAGTTGGCTGAAGCACCTTTACAAGAAGAAAGTCCAATGCATATTGAGTTTCCTGATGCAGATGTCTTCACAACAATAATTCAGAAATCATGGACATTGTATTTTGATGGATCTTATACACAATATGGCTCGGGGGCAGGGATTCTCTTTGTTACACCTGAAGGACATACCATTTCACGATCATATCGGTTGATGTTTCCTTGCACAAATAACATAGCTGAATATGAGGCATTTCTCATAGGATTAAAAATAGCATTGGAATGGCGGATTGCAGAGCTCCAGGTCTACGGTGATTCCCAACTTGTCATTAATCAAATTAATGATGATTATCAAACCAAAGATGATAAGTTGCTACCTTACAAGAATATGGTGGATGATTATAAAAAGTATTTTGTGTCAATCAAGTTTTCACAAATATCAAGGATTGATAATAAAGCTGCAGATGCAATGGCTACCATTGCTTCTTTATTACAACTATCAGAAGATCAAACTAAGTATGAATTCTTGGTGGAACAATTATTTTCTCCTGCCTATGATAATCCTGAGACTCAAGTCATATATCATTTAACTGGTTCTGATTCACCTTTGTATGGCAATACTTATACCTATTTGAAAGATAATATCTTACCTTTGGATTTATCTCGCAACCAAAAAAGGAGCTTCATCCGCCAATCATCTCGTTATACCTTAATTGCCGATATCCTTTACAAACGTGGTCTTCATGGTACACTTCTTAGATGTCTTGAACCTGACGAATCTGAAAAAGCCTTACAAGAGGTTCATGGTGGTATTTGTGGAACTCATTCAAGTGGTTTGACCTTAGCCAAGAAACTTGTCAGAATGGGATATTATTAGCCTACCATGGAGAAAGATTCTTTTACTTTTGTCAAGAAATGTTCTAAATGCCAGATTCACGGGAATCTTATTCATGCACCTGCATAGGAACTGCAACCTTTCACTCCAACATGGCCTTTTTCTTAGTGGGGATTAGATCTTGTTGGAAAAATACATCCTTCATCATCAAATGGTCATAAATTCATCATTACAGCCACGAAGTATTTTACAAAATGGATTGAAGCTGTTCCTTTGACAATAGTGACTGGTAAACAAATATCTTCATTTATTCTGAATTATATTATCTGTCGATATGGAATTCCTAATTCTATTATCACTGATAATGGAAGGCCTTTCAAGAATCAGGATGTGGGTGAACTTTGTGAAAGATTTCACATCCAACATAGATTCTCTACACCTTACTATCCACAGGGTAATGGTCAAGCAGAAGCTTCCAACAAAACCATCTTGAAGATCTTGAAGAAGACAGTAAATGATGCAGGTCGTGATTGGCATGTCCAATTAAATCCAGCTTTGTGGGCATACAGAACCAGCATTCGCACACCAACAGGAGCTACACCATATGCCTTGGTCTATGGAGCATAAGCAATCTTACCACTGGAAGTTGAAATACCTTCGCTTAGGGTCTCACTTAAGGGATTGATAAGTGATAAAGATTACAGAGTTTCTCGCCTCCAAGAGCTAGAATTGTTAGATGAAAGACGTCAACATGCAGCTGATCACTTGAAGGGTTATCAACAGATTACGTCTCGTAGTTACAATCATAGAGTTAAACCACATACATTTCAAGTGGGTGACTTAGTCTTGAGAGAGAATCCACGTAATCAGCAAGACAAAGGAAAGAAAGGGAAATTTGAACCAAACTGGCTTGGTCCATTTGTCATCATTGCAGCATACGGTTCTGGTGCATATCAGTTATCTACGTCAGAAGGGGACCTATTTGAAGAGCTGTTCAATAGCATTCATTTGAAGAAATTCTATGTCTAAATCATAAAAAGTCCTGAAAAAATTAAAAAAATCATAAAAAGTCCTAAAGAAATCAGAAAAATCATGTAAAAGTGCAATAAAAGCAAGTGTTGAAAACCTGGCAAACAGGCGCTACTTGTGATCAAAATAGGCTTTTCCATCTATTATCTTATGTCTTGCATTCATTTTAGGTATCATCCATTCATTTCTATCATTTGTATATGTCCATATCGTTTGACGGGGATCTTTATGTTTCATCATGGCATGATGAAATTTGTATATATCCATACTCTTTGGGTTGTGTTTACACTGGGGGAAAAAACGCAGAAACATACACTGAAAAAACAAGAGAGGGGCAACGAGCTTTTCGAACATCACAAACGGACATAAAACAGTTTGCCAAAATAAAACAAACATTGTTATATCAAATCAACCACAACATGCTTATTCAATGCCAATTGACATCAAAGCAACATGATTCAAAGCAGAACATCAATGATGATAACCAAATTGGATGATCTTAATCTGAATAAATGTTTGAAATACTTTAAGCAAAATTTGAATGGTTGTTTTGATTTTTCTATCATATCTCTGGAGTGATTCGATGATGTACTGAACTAGAAAAGCAAGGAAGGAGTATGATTTTTATTTGTCTGCTGTTTGCGAGGAAATCATTAGTACTATGCAAATTGGTCGCGAGACATGCTCTACTACATATCATGGATGACATTTCAGAATTTGCATGGGAAACAGGTTAACTCTTGTCTGTTTATGCAAGCAATACTCAGGTCATCTCGGTTCAATTATACCTAGATGCTTGTATTAACTTGCTATATTAAAATCATGAAAGCAATACTCAGGTCATCACTGGTGCTAACATACCCTTTGATGCTTGTATTAACTTTCAACATTTTAAAGCTCTATGATGATACAAAAAGCAGAAATAAGCTCTCCAAATGGTAATATTGTATGGATGTCCTGCATGGTTAATATAGATTGCATTCATGCTAGAATCTGCATTTTGCATTCAAAAATTTCCCAAAAAAAACTGGCAAAGAATCAAATGGTTTATATCTTTTCGAATACATGACTGAGTATATTTTGACATTCACAAAAACATCATTTCATAAATTTTTCATATATATTTGCATTAGAAAATCATAAAATCAAAGCATACATCATATACATCATAAACATATACATTCATTCATCAAATGGATTTCATATCATAAATCATGTATACATATATATCATAACCATGAAACCATCATAGTAAATAGACACATTTTTATCATCATAAATAATCGCTGCATTTCATATATCTCAAAAATGAATGTCAAAATGTACAAGGATGTAAACTACAAATGATGTAACATCATCAAAAATGAGATCATCTCAAGGTGTATACAAAATGTCTCAACAAGTATCATAAAAATATCATCTATAATGCACTAGGCAGTGCTATCCTCTGATGGAGCCGATTTGGGACCTGTACCACCTGCCCCTGATGGACCTGTACCACCTGCCCCTAATGGACCTGCACCGCCTATCCCTGATGGCCCTCCTAGAGGTAATGGCTGTGTCACACCTCTACTAGTAGTACGAGAGCACCCATGAGTAGACCGTGACTGAGCATAACTCTCCCTCTGCTCAGGTGGAACCGCATCATGATATCTAGTCCTGTAAAACTGAGCCTCTCGGGTGGCTCTAGTCACCTCTCTCATCATATCACCAGTCAAGGTGCTACCTGCTACTCTCTGTAGGCTATCTGCAAAAGCAACGGCCTGCTCACCTCATTGTCTCGCTGTATCCCTCTCAGCAGTAACTGAAGTCAGCTGTCCTTGCAACTGTGAAATCAAGGCCTGTGCCTATGCAAGATGAGTCTGCAAACTATGTACTGTACTCTGTAAAGAGGATACCTGACCTGATACTGCTAAATCTACTAAAGAAGATGGATCTGTGTGTCGCATCCGTGATCCACCTCTGCCACCTCTCCTACCACCTCTCCTACCACCTCTCCTACCACCTCTATCATCACCCCTACCACCATCACCTCTACCGCCACCCTCCCCCTCATCACCTCCCTCCTCATCATCTCCTCCACTCTCATCATCACTGTCCTCTGAATCATCATCCTCTGAAGCTGAGTCTCTCTGTCGTCATTTCTGTGTAGTAATAGGAACAATAGCCTCATCAGGATCAAACATACATGGTTCCGGATGCTCTAAGACATACTGAAAATACTCTGGTGTTGTCCCTACATCAAGGACATCCACACGGTAATCCCACATCACTGCTCCTAAACTGGTGAACTCTGCCACCGCCGTCTCATAGGAAATCCATGGACCCCATACAACAAGCTCTGGCTGTCACCGTGCATAAATGGCTGAACCTACAGGCATACCCTGAATCCATCCAAACTGCTGACATACTCGTCCAACAAGAAATCTCTCGATGATCCATGGAGTCTGCCCAATCAAAAATCTGGAAGTACATACATATGGCATCTCCCTCGCATCCTCTGGCCATGGCTCACAATCTAAATATGGTCTCCAACATACTGTATCAAGACTATCCAATAGCCGCTGCCAATGTACTAGTTTGCGCAGTCTTGGTTGAGCAATAATATGAGCATATCTCCATCTATATGATCGACCAGCTGGTCGCTGTCCTCGAGTCAATGGACGTAAAACAACAAAGTTCTCCCATGCCCATATCTGAAGTAATGAGCACCCAACAACAAAACTCCGGCCTCTACCATAAACAATATGATGTAACTCATCATATAAGTGGGCTAGCATGCATGTACCCCATGCATACCGTGTCCCCTGCATCACCATACTCTCCAAAACACGACCCCACCCAATCGCGAACCCCTTCAACCTATGGTCGGGGCATAACACACCTCCAATGAATCCTGCAAGTACAGCTGGTAAAGGTGGATATGTATTTGTCATCTCACCCCACGGAATGAAATATTCGGTGATCTGATCATCTCTGAATAACCGTCTCAAAGAATCAGTGCCTCTAACCTCTTGGCTATCAAATACCACTATATCTCCCATTATTGGGATCCGCAAGATGTGATATACATCCTCAGGGGTCACTGTAATCTCTCCGGTTGGTAAATGAAATGTGTTGGTGTCACTATGCCACCGCTCTGTAAGTGTTGTCAATAAAGCCCTGTTGAGGCGAACCTCAGGCATGTCAAGTAATGAACTCAATCCACATGCATCAATCACATCTCTATCTGACTGTAACAACTATGGTATCAAACTCCATGTACTAGGGAATGCCTCATGTGACTGCAAAACACCTAATCTCTCCTATTGACACATCATCAAAGCAAAATCAATATCAAATCATCATGACTTATCAATCAAAACTGAACATAAAATTATTTATTTTTCATCATCTTGGAAAGCAGATAATCAAAATCATGTTTGTTTTTAACAACATTAGAAGCAAACAAATCAATCAAACTATTTTTTTTTCATCATCATGGAAAGTTAAAAAAATCAAAATCATGTTTGTTTTTAACAACATTAGAAGCAAACAAATCAATCAAACTATTTGTTTTTCATCATCATGGAAAGCAGATAATCAAAATCATGTTTATTTTTAACAACCTTAGAAGCAAACAAATCAATCAAACTATTTGTTTTTCATCATCATGGAAAGCAGATAATCAAAATTATATTTGTTTTTAACAACTTTAAAAATAAAAATATCAGTTCTTAGTTGTTTTCCAACAACTTTGGAAACAAATTTATCACTTGCAACAACAGTCAATCAAGGGCGCTACAGAAAACATCATGGGCGCTACAAAATTCATCAAAGGCACTATAACATCAAGGGCGCTACAAAATCTATCATTAGCGCTATGCTTTTCATCAAATGCGCTACGAAAATGATCAATAGCGCTACAAAATCTATCATATGCGCTACGAAATTAAATGCGCTACGAAAAATATGAAATGCGCTATGAAAAGCCTTAAGGGCGCTAAAACATCAAATTTTTCACATAAACATTGAAATATGCGCCACGAATGGAAAATTTTTGAAAAGCAGGAGATTTACGAGATACATACCGGAGGTCCATAGTGCGCTGGCCGCTGATGTCGTTGGATACGCTCGAAACGGTGTTGGTGAATGGGAAGTGCCATCTTTCTCACTCCAGAGCTCAAAATTTGCAAATTTTACTAGGTTAAAATTGAAAATGACATGGAAAATGACATTTTAAACCTATATAAAGGTAAAATTGGTGGATTTTATCACATTTTAACATAGCAGGGACAATTTATTCATCAATTTTTCATTTCACATCTTTCTGGGTCAATTTCTTCACATCATTATTTTCAAACGATGAATCGACATCTTTAAAATCATAAAAATTGAAAAACCCCACAAAAATCTAAAAAAATTTAAAAATTCACAAAAATTCAAAATATTATCGATTCATCATTCGCAGGGGCATATACCTATCGACATTTCAACAGTCAACATCTAGGGAAAATTTCAAAATTCTTTGAAGCAATGTGTAAAACACATCACTTCAAAGAGGGGCAAAATGTATACACCTAAAAATGGTCACATCACATTTGTCTGGTAATTAATTAAATATTCTTAATATTTAATTAAATCTCCGAATTTCATCTACGTATAAATAAATTTAAATAATTTATTTATATTGTTCATTCTTTCATTTTGATTAAATAAATAAGTTTATTTAATCATCTTTTCTTATTCATTTCTTAATTAATTAAATAAACATTATGATTTATTTATATTAATTATCATTTAATTTTGGCTTGGATATTTAATTCGAATAAAGATTAAATATTTCCTCTCTTTTAAATTAATTCCTTCTAAAAAATCCTCTCACAATTAAATATTCAAAATATTTAATTAATTCTTCTAAATATTTCATATTCTTCTAAAGTCATATCACAATTAAATATTCCAAAATATTTAATTAAATCTTTCATAGTTTTTAAAATCAAAAATCAAAATTCAATAAATGAAATTAAATAAATTGATTTATTTAATTAATTTGGGGATTATCTTCAACACCTGTGAAACAAACTGCCAAAACAGAAAAATTAATTTTCTCTGTTTTTGTGCAGGCTTGTTCCCATGGGTTGAAGATAGGAATCCATTCTTCTCTCCAACCTCCCAACCTCTTCCATCTTTTTCTCAACCTATCCATCTCTCACCTTTCAATTCTACCAGACAATCTCACAGCCGTTGATCTTTGCCAGCCAGGATTTTGCCTAAGAAAAACTATAAATAAGACTGCCGGGTACTTCAAATGATATAGGAGCTTTCAGTAAGAGAATTATAGTTAATTTGCATTAAGCTTTTAGCATTCACAGTATTCAAGTTTCATAGCATAGCATAGCATAGAATCATAGCATAGAATCATGGCATCTTCCGTTTACAGCCCCTGTGCATATCCGTGAGCATTTTCATATTCACTAGCATATAGGATAGAATTTCCTTTTGCATACTCATTCTGCAGTAGCCATTTGGAGAAGCTGAGCTTACACAAAATCTGAGAGTAGCAACTTCGAATCTCTGGAGATAGAGGAAGATGGAACGCTTCTGAGGAATATTTTATTTCTTTGTTTGAAATTAAATCAATTAGCAATTTCTTCAGTCCAAAGTTCCATTATTTGTGTTGTTTATTTTCAATTTAATTGCATAAATCTAACATACACATTAAGTATAATATTTCTACCCTACTTCTCCTAAAAAAGATAACAAATAATAAAATCACCTATCTTCCAAGGTCTTGATAGTTGGTTCACAACTGTACTGCATCACTTAGTGGTCAACATGACTATAATATTCAAGGGGCCTTTGATGGTTTAAAGCAACAAACTAATATTTAAAACATTCTAACAACATATTTTTTTAAAGGAACAAAAAAGATACATAATAGGTTTTAGAACAGAAAATGTGAATACATATAGTTCAAATATTTAGACATGCAATCTTGTAACAAGCTTTCCTTAAAGTCAAAATTGAAGAATGAAATAATTCATAATCGTTTATGCAATTATATCCATTCATAGTGCAGATTTAATAAGCATACTTGCAATTTTTTTTACTAGAATTAATGAAAGACACATTTAATTAACTCATTACAAATTTTACAAACCAACAAACACAAAGAAAATACCATTCACAAATGACACAATTGATGGTTTTGAATTCAACCCATTCTATTGATATTAATCAATTAAGTAGCATTTACGTCCAACAAAATCCACTGGCATATGGAAAACCATTGTCTTTTACGTCACTACTAAACTTGAGAAATTACTATAAAAACTAACTATGTAAAAGCTTTATAAATTCTAACTTAAGGCTGCAAATATGACTTCAATTTTCTAACTTTACAATGAGGAGAATTCTCTAACTTATAGAAAATAAAAACATTGAAATCTCCTCCCAAAATCCTAGATCCACAAAAATAGGGCACCCAGATCCACAATTATAGGGACACCCAAGTTCAACTTGAGTGTCCACTTAATCAAAACTACATTTGTATAGGAAATGGCACTTCTGTCTTGGATTTTCAAAGATAATATGTATCTAACTGTTGTGTCCTCCCTATAAAATAGGTCACCTAGAATGGTTGACCTTTATTGACCTTATTCTATTTCAAAAACATAATATTTCATTCTTTTACTTAGCGGCCTTCTCCTAAAACCTAGGATACTCATTGAAATTGTTGAAAATTTGTTCCAAGTCCTCTTCATCAGGTCCATCAATCCATTCTACTTTAAACCTCAATTGTTCAAATTCTCCTGTAGCTACAATAATAGTTTCTTGTAGCTGTCTAGCATCCTTTGCTACCCACCAAATTTCAAATCTGATTGACATTAATTTATCCAAGAGAGTTTCCCCTGGACCATCTCCTTCTCTCAATAACTTTTCTAGCCATTTACCCCAATTATCTTTTATTTCTTGCAATGAATTCAACCTATGACTTGGTTGTGTAGTCTTGGTAGTAACATTTGCAACAATATCCTCAAAGAATCCTGTGTGTTCACATATATCATGTTGAGCTTTGAGCAAAATTATTCTCTATTCAATGAGAATTTCAGATCTGAAAATGGATATATTAATTAACTTATTGATATATTTTGTATCTTCATCACCCAAGATTCCTGATTCTATCATTATTCCTCTGAGCCATTTATTTATAATTTTTAGCTTTTTCAAAAACTCTCTATACTTCTCCTCTTCCTCCCATAGCTTTTGTGCATACTCCTCTATCCATTTGGAAAGTGTTCATGCCTCCTCATAATGTTTATAACCTTCCTCAAGGATTTCTTCTACATCTTTGTTAAAAACATTGAACCAATTATCAAATAATTGAGCTTTTCTTTTCATGTTATTCAATTCATCCACCTCTTTATTGCTCATTAACACATGTACCTCTAATGATGTTGGTTATTCCGAGGTTGGTTTAGTGAGATTCTTTATAAATATCTTCATCTATTCTACTTGAGCTTTCA